>JAVCKV010447940.1:0-12223 GCA_032274145.1 Herpochondria borealis | reverse complement strand
GGACAAGAAGCAGCTCGTTGAATTGGACGGTACCAAGAGTGGACCACTCGTGTTGAGCGAGAATGTAGAGACGGCCGTGACTCATGCAACAGCAGCGGAACTGAAAAAGAGACTTCAAGAGGGGAGCATCTCAGAGAGTCTCTCGGTCATGACGTTGGTAAAGCTATGAGCGAGCCGTCAGACTCTTCGCCCTAGAACGTTGTGACTGTAGTATTCAGATAATAGTCATGTGTTTCTCTGTTCCTCTTATTGCATCACGTTTGAAAGCTTATTTTCAACCGTAGATGCAAGCATTGATTTCCGAAAAAAGAGTTTCCACATCAACATTGCTGGCTGCAAACCCCAACGTATTATATTTTGCTCTTTCTGATTTTCTCTTTTCATTCTGTCGCTCTTCTTTCTCTCGCCCTACCTTTCCCATGTTTTCTTTTGTCTTGACTTTCATTCTGCTCACTCATCGTGGTATCTCTTTAACTAATAGTCGATCCTCGGCAACTATGAGATTTATTCGGTCTGATCACTTTGGAAAGGATACACTTGGCGCAAAGTCGAGATCATTCATCAGATAGGCATCGCATGCATCTATGATGGAATGGTTGAAGTTACGTTTCTAATATAGTATGCCATGATAGTGATCATACAATGTTTCACTGCCCAATACGATTACTCCTTCTTTGTTTGTTCCGTACTAGTCGTCTCGCTCGTGGTACTAGACGATGAACTGTCTTCGGATTGCTCAGCAGCAACATGCGGGCCATTATCCACCAGGTCTTCAACAACTTCTTGTTGCACTTGATGGCTTTGATGTAGAATGTCTTGGAATCGATAGTCGACCTCTCGTTGAATTTCCTTGTCAGAGTATCCCATGCGCGCCCAGGTCCGCACTTGCCGGAACAGTCGGTCGTGAATCGACGAAGAGCAAATGATTTGCACGGAAGGTACCTTCGTCATCTCGTTGTTTGACGGTGCTTCTGCATTCGAGTCGTGATCGTCCAACTCGTCGGACCGTGGTTTTGTACTATCCTGATCATCGTGTTTTGGTGTTGCATTCCAGGAACTAACCTCCTGTTGATGAAGGACAGTCTCCAATAGAGAAACTCCCTCAGGATGATCCAACAAGGCGCAGCATTTCGTTGTCTCATCCACCTGTCCCGCTGTGATGAGAGACTGCACCGCATTGACGGTTTGTGCCGTCGTTTCATAATGTACCAGTCGTGGTATCTTGCTCATTTGAGCAACTTGACGTAGCATTTCGCCCTTGCTTGTTGCGGGCGAGGCGTCGGCCTTCTTTTGAAACATCACGTCCTGCAAGAACTCCAGATCATCCCACTCCTCTTGAACAAATCGTGAGTCTTCCATTAAGACACTCAAGAGAGACTTGGAAAAACGCTGCTCCGCATCCTCCATCTCGGAACCTTCTCGAGTTTCCTCGTCTTGTTGAAGCTTCTCCATCATTCGAAGATCCAACGGGTCATACACATCGTAGCCATACTCCTTGAGCAACTTTTGCAAGTTGAGAAAGTACGATCGCGACGACGTTTGCACAAACAGCCGCCGCTCTTCGCCGACGACTTGATGGCACCAATGAAGAATCTCCTGCAAGACTGGTGCGCGAGAATCCAACAAGACATCCACCTCCTTGGCGTAACGGACGCGATGTCGTAGGGTATAGGAATGCCCACCTCCTGTGCGACCTACTTCGAGCGAGTTGCCGAGGTAGACACGAAGAGGTCGAAAGCTGTTGTTTTGAGATGTGCCCTTCGTTCCTTCTCCAGAGGATGAATAGCCTTGTTGGTGGTAGGCTTCCAGTATTCTCCGGAATCCTTGAGAGGCATCATCCAAGGTCAAATCTAGAGCCGTCTCTCCCAACCCAAGAGGATCGTTTTCGTTGGTAGCATCGGCTTCCAGTATCAAGAGTCGTTCGTCCGCGTTGCTGCCAGTACCTGACAACAAACAGGCTTGATCTACCGGGAAGCGGTTCCAAGCATGGTGCAAACTATAAGTTCCTGGGTGAACACACCAGTAGACTGGTTGACGATCAGCTGTTCGACTGGATGACAAGAGGAACTGTACCTTTTCAGGATACTCGTACACTGGAAACAAGTGGCGGCCCATCGACTGTAAGGAGAGTTCCGTCACTGGACTGGAGACTCCACAAAAGCGAGTCACCACGCCGTTTGGCAACAAGGGTGGCTCGCGTCCGCGTCGAATCGAATCTTGGTACTCGGAAAAGGCATCACTGCTCACTCCAGCAGCACGCACTAGTTGTGCAATCATCATGAACCCAGCAATCAAGTGTCTCGAGGTTTGCAGACGCTGAACGTGCAACAGGACGGACGCCGAGGCTGCATCGCTGCCAAAGTTACGCAGCACTTCGGTCGGCAAATCTAGGGCTCGTAGCACCAACTCGGCTGGTTGTGTTTGCCACACAATCGATGGCAAGACCTGTTCGACCGCATAGCGTGCTACAAAGAGACTAGTGTCCAGCGACGACTCCCACGGCCAGGAGGTGCAGAGCAGAGTTGCCTCTACACCGGCAATCCCAAACGTGGCTACAGCTGATGCGGCTATTAAGTGCAAGGTGGGTGGTTCCGACACTTTTGTCCAAGCTCGTTGCATCATGCGCTGTGTAGCATGGCGACGCAGGGAGGAAGCTTCCTGACGGGTTTCGCGAGGAAATTCATCTCTCAGGTGAATAGAAGAGAGACTCGGAAGGCGTTTACTGGTGCTGATAGTTGTTGACTTCTTCTTCTTCTTGTCGGATTTTTTCTTTGGTTGCGTATCCACGATCTCTGGTGAGCTGCTGCTGCTGCTCTTTGCAGGAGACTGGTTGTTGCTGTCTGTTGCAAAGAACCGACCGAAGTTTGTCCTGTTTGCTCCTCTTTGAATGCGTGTTCCAGAGAGCCGTGATCGACTCAGAGTGGACTTTAAGAGGTGGTTCATTGTCATGGTCTATTACAACGTCATGCTGCTGTGGCTGTGTTATTCTTTGGTCCTGCCGTCGCTGCCGCTTAATCTCATTGTGTGAGAACGATCTTATTTTTGATAGAAGATTCGAGAAATTCGACAAAGATCCACATCACTTTGTTTTAAAATTCCGTGTTCCCTGAACTAGCTTCAGTCTATCGATTTGCCAGATCGAGGATGGGCCAAGAGAGGTCGCTGAACTAGTTGCTGCCACTACATGCACGAAAGAGGTGTCCCTAGCGCTAGCGCTCGCCACGATGCGAAGAAATAGTCCCGTGGCAAAGTCTCGGAGAGTCCTCGAGAGTTGTCAGTCTCTCTCTAGTAAGTAGAAGACCGACCTTGGCGGGAGACCGCACGAGCTACTAAATGACATCCATGTTTATCATAGGACCTTGCATTAGGAAGACGCTATCGATTCCTTCTCTCGTGTGGGGTCGCAATAGAGTGCGGCGGTTCCTCGAGGAGAAAGTGTTCGACAAGGCCTCTAGCCTAGAGTGTACCCCTACTTGATCGAGAACGGCGTGTCAATGCCAGAAACTGGTAGCGTGCATGATTAAAGTTGAGCTAGACGTTGCGTCTCCCGACTTTCTTCATTGTGTGTGATACCTCAGACAAACGCGATGCTATTCTGTTCTCGAGAGTTCCTGGGTGTTCTTCACCAAAAAATGAGTCTTGTTCAGGCGCGAACTAGATTTTTGACAACGAAGAGGATCATAAAAGATACGAGCATCATGGTCCACCCTCGATCTGTTTCCATGCTATTTCAACTTTTTCTGTCTCTGTCGTTGGTAGGAACATATACTTCTGATGCAACAATGAGTAGAAGCCCTCTTCGTCGTCGTCTCCTTCAGGAAGAGGAAGCTCCTAGGGAGAGTATGCTCTTTCCACCAGGACTGGAAGAGCTTTACCATCTTCCTTCTAGGTATGGAGCAGAGAACAACATGGACAGTTCCATTTCGGCCTGGAGCGACCCTTGGCGGCCAACTGCTTCGGCCATTCTCATAGCTTCTGACGATGTCGATGGAATTTTTACACCCAGTATGAGTTTTCTCCGTCTTTCGCCTGATGGTGAGACTTTGGTCATGGGATACAGTCTGTCTCACAATATCATGATGTACCCACCGAAGATGGCTGGTATGCAAGCAATCTATGCTTTTCGCGTAACTACCTTTACCTATGTGAAGAAGCTTTATCGTTGGATCCCAGTGGGAGACTTTACGATTCAAGGAGCCTCTGCAGGTTGCTCCGAATGTATGGCTTACATTTATCAAATGGAAATGGCCAGCGAAACATTGGCAACCCTCCAAACCGGGTACAACTCGAGTAAGCTTCAACAGAGTGAAGTGCAAATATGGTGGCGAGGCATCATTGGCGACTGGGAGCCAATGGGGCCACCCATTCGACCGATTAATGACAGTCAAACCATTTGGTCTGTTGCTATTGCCGACCATGCTACCTTTGTAAAGGAAAGAATGATGGTTGTGGCTACGGGCATGTCAGGTGGAACAGTACAACTCTGGACGACGAAAAAACCAGACTCTGGTGACGATATGGGCCCCCTGAAATGGGGCCCCCTTGGCAGCCCCATCCAGGGCAACAACTCCCTCCTGTTCGGCCTGAGAGTCAAGTTGAGTCAGGATGGCTCCGTTCTTGCGGTTCTGGGACATGAAAGCGTGCCACCAGACGGCCCTGGTCCTCCTTCTTGTCTGATTCGTATGTTCCAGTACTCGGAATCAAAAGCCGACTGGGTCCAGCTCGGACAGGACATTACGCGAGAGAATGATGACGACGAATTGGACTGTCTGCAGGTCAATCTATCAGCAGATGGCCAAACAGTGGTGTCTGGATACCGCGGATACGACAAGGCCCGTCCAGAGTACCGCAAGCCTCGCGGGCACTTACGGGTTTGGTCCTGGGATGGCTCGTCATGGAATCGCAAAGGTGTGGACCTAGATACTCTATTTCCCGACACCAAACAAGACCAAAATTTTGAGTTTGGATTGGAGCTTGATCATCATGTTTCCGTTGATGGAAATCGCGTGACTGTGTCGGCAATGGAGTCAGTCCCCTTGCGTCGCGTCGACGACGAAAAGGACGTCTACTATATCGCAACTTTTGAGTGGGACGGGACCGAGTGGTCACAGATGCCGGGAACTTTGGAGACCACCACTTACCCGACTTGGGCCATGGATGCTGAAGGCAATCGTCTAGCCATCGGTAGCTTTGTTTCTCTGCTCAATGGGCTTGTACAGACCTACAAGTATGAGGCTCGGAAAGATACAGCTGAGGTTGAGGTAACTGTTCAGTAAAAGATTCGAATCAACTGGGAGCAGAATACGTGTATACGTGCACATGCGGCAACACATGATGTGCTCATGTGCACATAGAATGACAAAACTAGGTTTACAATACAGAAAGATACAGAGCCAACTAAGCTGGGGTACTTCTTTTCGGTATTATCCTATTACGCAGAGCGAGAGAGCCCATGTCCAGTCGAATTCTGTCTTTCTGTCGATGCGCCGTCTACGTTGGTATGGTCTTACTATACGGTACTGAAAAGAATGCAAACTAACAGTTGGACTAAGAGTTGGCTCATCTTAAGTTGCTCTCATGTTAGCAAACGAGACCTAGTTCGCAGTTACAGGTTCAACGAACGCAGTAACTGCTGCGCATTGCCACAAATGACAAATGACAAATTCAAAGATTTGGACTTTGAAAATCCGAAATCTAGAAAGCAACCATAAGCTGACGTCGTTTCACCATGGCAGAAGCAAACGTTTCAAAAGTGGATCTAAGAGATGCTTCCTTCTCAGCCAAGTTCCACAAGATGTTGGATTTGCATCCTGTGGACTTTCATGATCGGAGTGTTCCTGAAGCACTCGCCGCAACTGTTTCGAAACAATATCGAATCTTTCTCAAGCTGCTACGCCCAAATTGGAGTTAAGTGGTCGTCTTCTGTGCAGATGCAGTACAACTAACTATTGCGCACGAATCACCGACCTTTCATGACGGTCTTGTAGTCGTGCAGACAACAAGGTTAATTATGATGGCAGTATCATCTCATTTCTATTTTGGTACGATTGTCTTCAAGTCTCATTAGTTCGAAACTGAATGGGATCCGGTGAAAGACATCCCCTTTGTGGCCGCCCTGGGTTGCCAGGAGTACTGTCGACTGTATCTGCTTGCTGTAGCTATCTTGTCAAGACTAGGATGGAAAACATTCATACACAGTGCAGACACGAGGACCTGGCCTTGTTGACGAAATTGGAGCTCTCGTCAGTGACCCTGTTTGTGATGCGACGTTGCAAGAACTTCGAGCCAGCAGCTCATTCGACTGACAACGCACAGATGAGATATAGCACTTTACAGCAATACAAGGAAAGTCGCGCCCAGCCTTTTGGTCCGGCTAGTACTCATCTGCTTGTCACAGCAATTGTTGTAGACTGTGTGATCGTGCTCTAAACCAGAAAGACCGCCAGTAGTAGCTACAATGTACTAGTAGGACTGATGGTAGTGCGTCATCTCTGCTTACGGCCACTGGAAGAAAGAGTCACACAAATTTTCCTCGCTAGCCATCACCTTCGTACGCAAGTGCGATGTCCTCACGTTGCGGTCGCAGCAAGGGTAGGAGGCTTTACCCGAGGACCATCATCTCAAATAATGATGAGGGCTGACGGCTATGAGAAACGCGATGTTGAGAATGTGATGGTTGCATTAAATTCAAAATGGCCTCATTTTTCTGATTGAAGATTCCACATTCCGCCACCACATCTTCAACTCAGGTTTCACCATGGTGCATCGTCTCACGTCGTCGTTCAATCTCTCTGCTCTAGGAGACCATAAGCAACTAACGCCATTTCTGTATTCCTTTCTTCGAATGGCGCATTGATCCCCCAGGAAGTAGTGCGACAGCAGTAGCGAAGCCGCAAGTCTCTTTCCGTGACCCAAGGCAATGATGTGAAGACCCTGTGAGATAGCTTTGTGCGTCCAGTCATTTGTCGCATACGGTTTTGGCATAGGTTTCAGCCATCAACGCCAGCCTCTTCTTCGCATCAAGGGTCCAACTCTTCTTGCTTGGTTCGTACAAACCGCTCTCACTCCCCTTTTGTACTCACAACCGTGGCATCATACCTCATAATGACCCACAATGACTGTTGCCACATTCGAGGACACAACATTGTACACCTACTCTGTTGCCACATTATTTTGAGCTGACAAAAAGGAAGCCAGAGAAGAAGATGGTGAACCAAGGGCAAAGCGATGCACAACAAGAAAGCATCATTGACATTTTGGCGGAGAAGGAACGACATCGCGCCCGAACACAATTAACGAGCAAGGGTGATGTTGCAAAAGAGGAGGTCATTCAAGATACTACTAGTGTCCTTTCTGAAACACTAACTCACCTCTCGGTTGCATCGACTGCCGAGACGAAGGACGAAACGCATGCTTCAGAACAACAACTCAGTGCATCCGTAATGACTGAGAAGGAACGAATCGCAGGAAGGAGCAGCCACGCAAACCTTTCATGTTCGGCCAACGAACGTGCCAAGATTCTCCTAGACTATGTCAGCAGTACTAGCAGAGATGGGTCCTCTCTGGAGCAGATCGGAGCGACCCTTCCGTCTACGAATCATCATCAAGACTCGTCGCAGGTCAACGCACCTTTGTGTGAACAGCGACAATCCACGCAGCACACTGAACCAGGTAGTGTGTTCGTGGCGGGCATTGATCCGGAGCGCCAGGGATCCATTCGAATCCTGTCGGAAGATGATCATCCACCAGAGGAATCTGCCATCATCAGACAAGAAGACAGTGCTGATCTTCTTGTACATGCCCGAATGGTGGATGACAGCTCGGCCAAGATCCTGGCGACTGCTACACCAGACACTTGGTGGAGGCGACATCAGTGGTGGCTTGCAGGTGGAGCAGTCGTTGTGATTGGAGCCGTTATTGCCGCGGCAGTTGTATTGACAACACCAAGTAGTAGTAACTCGCAAACAACCACAACCGAGTCTCCCAGCATGGCTCCAACCTCGTACGCACAAGGTATTAAAGATCAAACGGTACAGCTCGTCGAATCTGCATCTGCATCAAGAAGCCGCCTTGCAAATGTGTCGTCGCCACAGTACGAGGCACTACAGTGGGTGATTGCACGACGATTGGAGAATAATGAAGGCATGAATTATTCAGACTCAATGGTCCTACAGCACTACAGTCTCGCAGTCATGTTCTTTGAAACTCATGGTCGGTCATCGTGGATCCGAAGTGACGGATGGCTGAATTCAACATCCGTGTGCGATTGGTATGGTGTTCAGTGCAGCAGAGATGATGCCGCAGTGACAGGTTTGAACGTATCGAGCAATGGTCTGAATGGCACTGTTTCGTCTGACATTGTGCTCCTTTAAACACAGTTGCAGTTGCTCGACCTGTCCGATAACGATCTTTCCGGTACCATTCCAGCAGGTTTCGGAAGAATGACCGCGTTGACGTCTCTTTCGCTGCACGAGAACAATTTCATGGGTAACCTTCCGTCCTCTTTGGGAAATATGACGAACCTCAAGCAATTGAATTTGTTGGCAAACTCCCTGGGTCCAACCCTTCCTACAGAGCTGGGTTTGTTGACGCTTCTCGAAGAGCTGAAACTTGACGAGAACGAGTTTAGCGGCGAGATTCCGTCTCAAATCGGATATTTGACCGACCTCGAACACATTGGTGTCTCAGAGAATCGACTGTCGTTTGCACTGCCTTCTGAATTGGGGGAAATGATACGCCTCAAGATATTCGATGCGCGGGGAAACTCCCTGCTGGGCCCGTTACCGACCGAGATTGGCCTGCTGCGGAGCCTTGGTCGTCTCGATATCTCCGAGAACAGAATCAACAACATAATTCCAACTGAGCTGGGGCGCCTTTCCAGTCTCACCTCCCTCGACCTTTCTAGCAATCTCTTCACTGGAGAATTGCCGTACCATTTCGAGTTTCTGCTGAAACTCTCGAGCTTACGCGTAGGTGGAAACTTGCTGGAAGGCGGCGTCGCTCGTGCTATTTTTTGGGATAAGGAAGACCTGGCCGAATTGGATATTTCTTCAAACTCCTTCTCTGGTGCAATGCCCGATTCCATCTACTCGCTTCCAAGTCTTGTATTCCTAAATGTTTCTTCGAACCAATTCAGCTCGATGCTGAATGGTGTCAATGATTATGGCGTTAACCCACACAGCAAGCTGAAAGTACTTGACGTCTCCTCGAACGAACTTGATGGCCCCATTTCTAAAGACATTGGACTCCTATCCAATTTGCATACCTTGATAATATCTTCCAACGCAATATCTGGCAATCTCCCGACTGAGATGGCCCTTCTGAGTAATCTTGTCTCCCTTGGTGCTTCTGGAAATGGAATCACCGGCACTATTCCATCCTTTCTTTGGTCAATGACGGCGCTAGAATCGCTTGACATTGGCAGGAATAGTTTTGCGGGAGCAAGCATTCCCATTGAAATTGGAGTACTCACAAACTTGCGCACGCTTCGAATCTGGAACAGCTACATAGCAGGTCCGATCCCGTCTGAGCTTGGACTGTTGACTGGCTTGGCATGCTTGGATCTGGGATCCAATGCTCTCTCGGGTTCGTTACCTTCGGAGCTTGGGCTGCTACGCTTGTTGAATTCGCTTGCTGTGGAAGAGAACAGTCTTACTGGTACCTTACCACTTGAAATATTCAATCTGACCGAACTGAAATCGTTGCGTACTTTTTTCAACCAGCTGTCGGGAAGCATCCCAACTGAAGCGGGCGTGTTAACTCAAGCAGAGAGTGTGAAGATGTTTTTCAACAACTTTCATGGCACTATTCCGAGCGAAATTGGACAAATGACGAATCTGCAAGTTCTTGATCTTGGCTTTAATTCTTTGAGTGGCACCATCCCATCGCAGTCTTGGATGCTATCGAATCTTCATCACCTGGGGCTGGAGTGGAATATGAACCTGAGCGGCACAATCCCATCGGAGATGGGACTCCTCACAAGCCTATCATCATTTTGGTTTCATCAGAACAGCTTTGAAGGTACCTTGCCGTCAGAAATTGGAGTCCTGACGCTGCTGACGGCGTTCCTGGCGAATGATAATCTCCTTACGGGTTCGCTCCCCTCTGCGATGGCTCGCCTCAGCAACCTCGAGTTCCTTGATACTTCCAGCAATGATCTTTCTGGATCTGTACCAGACCTGATTTGCGAAAATGTGCCATTACAAAGCCTAAGACCGAACAGTGCAGGGGTCATATCATGCTCTCCAGATGTGCCAGTTGTGGTTTGCCCATCAAATATTCCTATACGTGTTGACTGCGGCAAGACCGTATGCAACTGCTGTGGCTGCCCAACTCCGAATCCAACGGGGCGGCCATCCGAGAGTGACACCCCAACCAATGCACCGACTACGGCAGCGCCATCTAGCAGTCCTAATCCCACCAAGACTCCTTCCTTCAGTTTCCAGCCATCGCCTATGCCTGCACCAACAACGCCTCTCTAATCGTTGTTTTCTCCCATTGCTCTGATTGGATCTCGGCTGTCTATTTCAGATCAAGATGGCGGCCTCACATGGGTGGCTCTCCTGTTTATGTTGCTGTGGCGCGGTGAGATACCATACAGCAATGTGACTGTGCCAACCAAACGTGTTGTGTTTCGCGGCGTCTCCAGCGATCCTAGTTCCTGTGGTGCTCACCCGATTGAGATGTTCGGTGAATACTCTATTCCTAGGATTGCTGTTGCCAACGCCGATTTTGACCCTTCTTCTGGTGGTGCAATCTATACCGCTCAAGTCGATGACGCCCCGTTTGTGATTTCATGGGATGATGTCGATGGACCAGACAATGGACTCGACTTCCAAGTCCTCCTCTACCCCAGTAGCAGCGTGGAACTACGATGGTGAGGAAGCAATTCATCTCTTGAACGCTTTCAGCTTGCCGCAGGTCTCGAAGACGACGGTGCGAACGTAGTCGTTCCGGTCGTAGGCTCACCGTTTAGCTCTGATGGTGTTTCGCTCGGCGAGTGGCCGCTCAACCAGTGTCGAATGTTCGAGGCTACTCTCGATGGTGGATACGGCGAGCTTTTCTCATTTTTATGAATAGATCTACTAAAATTTAATATGTGCGTTGTCTCTCGGAATCGTGTACTATCATTGCCGAGGTCGAATCCAACAAGGTTAACTATGATGATGATAGCATCTCAATTCTATTTTGGTTGTGCGATTGCCTCCGAGTCGTCAGTCTCAATAGTTAGAACTGAATGGGATCCATTGCAAGACGTCCTCTTTGTGGCCTGTGTTGCTACCAAGAGTTGTCCGTCATGTAGTAGAGGAGATATGGGCTCAACTGCATCCCTCTCACCACATTTACCTCCTCCTTTGTTCACTCCTGCTTGGGACATACTAAAGCTGCCTTTGTACCCTGAGTAAGTCTCACACAAACTGTCATCTTATGTACACTTGGCTCACAATTAATTGGGCAAATAGGTCTGATTGATCAATGGAGAGAATCAAACATTACATTCGATTGACTGCATGAAAAAGTCCTCACAGTGTGTTGCCCCTTCCCTCTCTAGAAGGAAAAAGAAGGAATGATATATACCTACCTACCTACCTACCTACCCACCTACCTACCTACCTTTGGCAGCAGTAGCAGCACCTCCTGACAGACAGTTGGAGGTGAGAGCCAGCAGCCGCAGAATCTTGTGAGGCTGTATTAGATGTCACAGTTGAGCAAGAACAGACACTAAAGGTTTTTGTCCAGAACAGTGTGAGTCATTTTGTGCCGTAGAGTTTCGTATGGGCATAGAGCATCAGCTTGGATAACTTTTAAACTTCAACTGGCATTTCCCACCGCATAAATACCAGGCAACCACCAAAAACGGTGTTGGAGCTCGCTTCACTATAGTGATTCTTGGAGAAAATGTGTGTGGGTCATTCTAGAAATTTTATACGATCGATCGATTCTGTCTGATGTATATAAATGCCTACTCAAAAGTCATGGTATACTATAAATACCCTCTTAAATAACATTGTTGAACGGGGAATACGATATTCGGACTTGTAGCTCATCAGTCCACACTATAATGATTACTTGACCCTCAATCGTGCAACTTCATATATGCCATGAAGATCCTTTATAAGCAACTCTCAGAACAAATTTAGAGATGCAGTCACGGACCTGGCGATCGTGCGATTGTGCTGTTCTCTTGGCGGGGCACAAAGTCTCTTGATCACCAACGTAAAGT
>JAVCKV010447829.1:0-12223 GCA_032274145.1 Herpochondria borealis | reverse complement strand
AGATGAGCGCCATTGTCATGCTCTGGTTCGGGCGGTGGAGTGGGTGGTTGGAATGGGGGCATGGTGGCAACAGACCCTGGGGAAACGACAGTTGCACCTGTCATGTCCACAGGGTCGTGCAGGCTTGTTCCTGCAGATGTCATGGTTGATTTGTTGGTGGTTTTTGACGAGGAGAATGAAAATTTTTCAGCAGAAAATTGTGAAGGCTGGGGGATTGGAAGCATTGGAAGGGCTCTCTCTGCCAGTCCTGGATGCGCCACCCCAGCCAATAGATAGATGCGTTATAACATCTATAGAAAATGCAAATTTTTGTTGTTAGCTAACCAACTGACAGGAGAGGTGCGACGATGGAGCTAACAATCGACATGTCGAAAAAACACGACTAAAATAGAAATCAAAGTTCTTTCCATTGTAACTCTCTATTTTAAACTAGGAATAGCCCGCCAGACTGCCGCCACTACCACAACTCGCTCTCAGCATATCCGCAAGTGGTACCATGGCTGATCTTCCGCTGAAGATTCCAGCCCAGACATCAACCTCCTCCTCCATCCGCGATGACGTCGTGTCGTCGCTGCAGCCATTTCTCGGTTCCGAGGCATCCAAAGCCGAGAAAGCGGCACTGCTTGCAGTCGCACAGACACACTGTGTGTCTGTCGCCGCGAACCCCCTGGCGTCACCTGACTTGAAACGCCTCGGCAGTCAGATTTCGTCGATCGCGAAGACCGAACTCGACGAAAAGAGGAAGGGTGGGCTTGTCCACGGGATAGCCTCCCGATACGTCGCCTCCAAGAAACCAGCTGCTGCAGGGTCACTCTTCAACGCACCCTCCGTCCAGCGAGCTCTGTTTCCTGTGTCAGTTGCTGCCGCATCAAGCAAGAGCGATGCGGCAAGCATGGGTGAGACTGAGGTGTCATCTTTTTGTGACACTCCAGTCTCGCCCTTTTTTGTTTCCCTTCCTGAAACCACTGGCTCTGAAAATTTCTCCGAAGATTCGTTGTTGAAGTCGGAAACCACACTATCCCAACAATTTTGCGAATCTGCAATGAATCCAACAAATAAGGATGGCTTCCTTCCGACAGTACGACGCAAGGGGCATAAATGTGAACTTCTAACATACGAAGAAGCAGTGTACTCATTAGGCCCATACTGGAAGAGCAGGGGAAGTGCAACTGCAAAACCGAACCTCCGAAGGTTCGGTTGCACTCAGAAATGCGGTGGAATCCCGTGTGAAGCGCATGTTGTAATCACCAAGGACATAAATAAGTTCGGACATGCCCTGGTTGAACTTAAAGAGAACCACAGCAATCACATTTCCAAGCCATTCCACATTGAACATGGCGAGAATATCCTGAATACTGGACGTAACAAAGGAAACGGTTTGCCACTTGTACTGAAGGAATACGTGGACAGGATGCGAAGACATAATAGTCACCCTGGGCCCATAGAGATTGCAAGACACATGGAGGAGAAGTTCTCAGTGGAAAAGAACTACAAGGCTATGTTTCGGACTAAGCCCCATCGCCAGAAGATGCAAGACAAGGTGGCAAACTACTGCGGGAACCTAGCGAAGTCGAAGAAGTCCAAGGACAAAAGCATCAACGACGAGAAGGATATAACGACTACGCATGATCTGGCACTGTTCAAAGAGAGGCATTCGTTGAAGTTACCCGATGGGTATACTGCCCAAAAAGTGGTGTCAGAAGAGCATATGATCCAGGTTGCCCAGACCATTGCCGGTGAGAACTGTCCAACAGAAGGTCTTGCTCACCACGTGAAATATGCCAATCCCGAACGCGACGCCATTATTTTGCCCATACCCGAGGATAAGGACATTGATCAAGATGTCCTTGAAGTGCTCAATGAGTTCAATAAGAAGCGAAAGGAGCCGACTAAAGAGAGAACTATCGTGATGTCATCGTTGGCCCTGTTGCGTTTGCTTTGCGACTGCGACGATTTGGACTTTAATGTCACTGCTTCCATGGATGGTGTCCACGGTACTCTCCAGAATGACTTCCGTCTCATTTGTCTTGGTATTATTGCTAATAGCAAGTCACATTCGACAGACAAGGCTTACACCCAGACATTGAAGCCACTGGTCTATGCAGTCGGACCGGGAGAGGTGACAGAATTGATTATCTACATGATACTAGCGCTTATGAAAGCCGCCAAGGACCTTTTTGACATAAATCCATTTAACATCGAAGGTGGCGTGGTCATCGACAGAAGCGCGTCTTTCATGCGAGCCCTAAAGATGTTTTTCCCTTCTGTCCTGCAGTGCTATCCCCATCTGTTTCGGAAGTTTGACACCTCATCACGGAAATGTAATGGTGACTACATCAAGAATGCTACGAACAAAGACTACGCGGCACGAGTCTGCAGGGCTGATGTTCAGAACCTACATGAATGCATGACCAAAGAGCAATTCAAAAAGTACGCAGAATTGACGATAGAAGCTTGGAAAGAAGCCGGGGAAGTGAAAATAGCCGAGACCTTCCAGAAATCTTACCTAACTGGAGATTATATTTACTGGTTCTACACAGCGACAAATATCAAAGGTAATTCGCCCCAGAACCAGTCTTCCGAGAGACATAATCTGGCTGTGAAAGGGACAAACTTCTATCGTGGCATAATTGAGTTGAAGAAAGCCTGGGCTGATTTCTTGTATCGTCAGATGCCCAGGCTTCTCTATACTGTATCCAGTGAACGGTGTGAGCTGAACATCGAACACCAGATCGAGGACTTCGACAGAGCTATGAAAGCCGAGTCGTGTAGACCAAAGAACAAGACAATCTGCGGCGAGGAGATCCTCGCAACAGACAAAACGGTGGACACTTTTGAAGATAAGGTCCGCGGTTGCTGGTTCGTAAACACAGTTGACTTCAAGGGCCAGGTCATCGACGAATCTAGAATTCTAAGGTACGAGGCGGCAAAACGCGGGGAATTTGAAGGTACTTACAACGAACGAGAACACCTTATCAGAGCTACCAGAAGCTTGTGCTGCGTGAAACAGGAGTCCCTACAGACTATGATAGACGGAAGAACTATTTGGTCCGGAAGCTGCGTCGATTTCTGGAAGAGGGGATCCTGTCCTCATGCTGTCCTAATTCAATATGGTACTAAAGCTCGGGTGATGGCACAAAAGCTTCCTAAACGAGCGGCAAGCCAGAAATACGTTGGAAAAGGGCCCAAGAGACAGAAAAGGACGACTAACCCAAAGAACCAGAGTGCACAAACAGAGACGGTATCTGTCTAGTAATTTATATACTAATTCTATAGTACACGTTATCGATACTACTTGTGTAATCATCATCATGGTTGACTGTCACGGAAAAAAAAATGAGATCAAGAAAAAGATACTCTAAAAAGCACGCTGAAATGCGTGGAAACAGGGTCAATCACGTCGAAATTTCGACATGTCGAATTGTGAATCTAAACCAAAAAGCAGGTATTCATGATGTAAAGTTATACATTAAAATACAAATTCTTACTATCTATCTACCTGAGACGAAGCAATGGGATGAATGGCCTGGTTGTGATTGTTTTCGTCTTCTCTTTCTCGATTTTGTCGTCCGTCTTCTTCGTGACTTGGGTGGTCTGCTCCTCGTCCGACGACGAGAGCAGTTCGATGATCTGGATCAACTTGTACGCATGTTTCTTCTGGGCAACCTTCGTGTCCTGCGCCTTCGCGGGAGACCCAGACTTCTTGTGCGCCACCTTCGAGTTTCCTTCCTTTTTCGTCGCGGGAATCTTGTCTTTTTTCGTCGCCGGGATTTTCGTCGCCGGGATTTTCGTCGCCGGGATCTTCCTGTCTTCCTCTTCTTTTTTCTCTTTTTTCTCTTTCTTTTTCTCCTTCTTTTCCTTCTCTTGGTTAGCTACCTTACGGTCGAGACGAGCTCTGGCGTCACTGCCTTGTGGAGGTGGGAAGCTGTACTTCGAACCCCTCGGGAAAGACATGGTTCTAGCCATGGTGTCATTTCTGTTTTCGAAGAAAATTCAGAGAAAAGTGTGAGATCAGGGCAGGAAATCAGTGGCTCGCAAGACGATATGAGAACCGGTTGAAGGTGCGAATTTGGGAACCGGAGTGGAACAGACATACGGAGGAGGTGTAGTCTCCAATCCCTTATGCACTCCAATGCCGGTCAGACTCCGTTGGGAAGCACAAAATTGCCCTAAAACGATATAAGAAAACGCTAGAAAACCTATCTATTTTCTGTTTTTGTTTTGTCAATTTGGTCATTTATATGCTTATCAGTATCCTTATCCGATGTTCGCTAGAATACAACCATACCGGTTTCCTTGTAGAAAAAAGACATTATGACCTGACCTTGGCGACGTCTGGAAGTATCGTTCACTATAAGTCGAGTAGAAATACCAAAGAAGCCTTGGTGTGCAGTCTAATTTGTAGGTTATGAGCCTTTTTACTTGAACATTTGTACTGTGCATGCCTTGTACAGTAGCAAGTAGAGATCTACTGTCGTACCTGTCGGTAGCAGTAACAAGTTTTGAATTTTGGCAGACTAAGATTTCAGATTCATTGCACTTTGTCAAGGCACTGCCGACCGTTGTTGACCAGATGTCATGTGAAGAAATCAAACTTCGAGAAGCAAAGCCACAGGATGCTGACTTGCTGTCTGAGCTTGCTGCCACAACCTTTAGTGATTCTTTTGGTGCCAAAAACACGCAGGATGACATGGCCAAGTACATTGAAGAGAAATGCTCTGTTGCACGCATCCGGGCCGAACTGAGTGACCCACATAATACATTTTTTGTAGCGTTCACGCACGGGTCAACCTCACCATGTGGCTATGCCAAACTTCGGACCAGCTCATCGGAGGAATGTGTGACTGGACCAAACCCTATCGAATTGGAACGACTCTACGTGGATAAATCGGTTATCCGGTGCGGACTGGGTAGTAGGCTCCTACAGAAATGCATAGATCACGGCGCGAGCTCTGACTATCACACAATGTGGCTTGGAGTGTGGGATCAAAATGCAAGAGCCATCGCCTTCTACAAACGTTGGGGCTTTCAGACAGTTGGTTCCCATGTGTTTACTCTTGGTTCTGACGATCAAAATGATTTGATTATGCAACGATCAATAGCCTGAGAGCAATCAAGCCTCGTCAACTATACATACCATACAAGCGAGCGAGGCTCTCGAGCTTCCCGTGATCGAAACGGAGAAACCGCAACCACGCGTACGAAGTACAAAGCTGCATTGACAACATCTCTACTAAGTACTTTGTTACTGTTTACACGCCTTCTTGTTCTAGATGCACCAAATCCAAGACTTGCCTTAGGTTTCCGCTCGTCACAAGCCAATCTCGAAAGCCTCGATTAAGTTCGTCTTCCAATCGTGATTGTTGCTCCTCGGTGAGCGTCTTCAAGAGCGCCTGCAAGTTCCTCATGCGATCTGCCTTCATCAAGGCTTGTCGTTCGTATTCTGTGGGGAGTCGAAACGGACTCAGCTGCAGGACTTGAGCCAGCAACTGGCAATATTGACTTTGAAAAGGGCCTCCGTCTTCCTTCTCTTCCTTGGCAGTCTCTTCGTTGACGAGGGGTACAAACAAAATGTGAAACTCGGACGCCGGCAGCAGAATGGGTGTCTGCATTGCGGCATCGTCAGTCCCCGTTTTCGAGGCATCCTCGTCGACTTGGGGTATCTCCAGCTTTGAGAGTTCCGCGGGCTGTTTCCATTTGTTGCTGGCGCATTGCAGGGGCCACGAAGTGGTTCCTACCGAATTGGGCGATGGAGGTGCCTCGCCTAGAATGGCAGCAGCCAGGCCAGTCGCCAACAAGTCATCTCGCAACCCTTCGTAATACGTATTGTAGGGAGCCAGTTGACAGTTTCGATTCTCGCCGACCAACAGAGACGGCGAGGGGGTGAAAATATGACACAGAACGTCAGACGAATTGCTGATGAGCAGTCGTCGTGCGGCGGATGTGAGCTGGGTCTTTTCGCAATCTTGCACGTGCAAGAGCCCTGCCACAGCCCCCACTACAATCGTGCAACCAGTTGAGAATGATATCGATGCATGCTCAAACGGCTGCAACAAATAGAAATGACAGTCACTGCAATCGGAAATGACCAAGTCATGCAATCGTTGCGTTTCGGTTGACTCCGGTTTCAAGAGAATCGTAGTGCCTCGCAGGTTCGTGTACTTCAACTCCTTGTCGTCCTTCTTGGGCTCCTCCAGAGATAACATAGCCAGTGATGCTGTAGGACTTAATAGTTGTCGAAGGGCTCGCTCCACATCACCCAGCGGGAAGGTAGCGTTGGAAGGAATGGGAGTTGAGCCATACAGCGAGTTCCACAAGTGCTTCCCAATGTCCAAGGGCGCATCATCGACACCCCCTCCCGTCTGTAGGACAAAATGTAGTTTCTCCAAATCATCCATGGTGAGTCGAATCCCCACCCCGGCACTCCCGTGTTCCTCCGCGTGCCACTTTTGAATAATGGCGTGATCCGCGTGCAGTGTGTGAGGTGACGGAGAGAGCGCCCCCAGATGCATACAGGCACGAACTGCCTCATCATTGTGAGGGACGGCGGTGAGAAGTAGAATCTTACGTAAATGTCGAAGAATGTAACCAACGTACTGATCTTGTTGACCAGCATGTGAACGAGCTCTGATGGATTTTCAGAAACAGAGCGAAGTGGTGTTAGCATTTGTCGTTGAAACCTTTGATTGACAAGGTTATCTTGCCATATATTCAACAATCACAGCAAGTGCATACACATGCAGTACTACTAATACGTACTTTGTTGTCGACAGGTGCTTCTGAGTGTACGGCGATGTTTCATCTCGACGATAGGAGGACACCTCGCAGTGCAAGAGCAAAAAGGTCCCAATCAGCCACACTGGCAAATCCTTTGCTGTCGTACTGAATTTCTTATTGTTGTTCTTTTGTTCTTGCGGGGCGCTTCCCATACTGGAATGACTGCCGCAGGATAGAATGGGGGGAATATTGTCGTCAATGCGGCCCGCAAGGTAGAGCGTGTGATACATGGTTGCCATCTCCCAAAACAAGGCAGCAGAGGGTTCTGCCCAACCCAACACACGCCATGCTTCTGTAATCCACAGCGTGTAAGGGATGATGTTTTTCTTGGAGTATTCACTAGAGAGAGCCGAAGCAATCTCCAAACAGAGGCTAGGAGTCAGCTCGCGAGCATGCTTCGGCGACAGCACCGCACCTCCAAATGCGTGTGGTTTCGCTGTCAAGACGACAGTCATTTTTCTTCTTCTCTTTATTTCACTAAGACCCAATCGAAACCCAGCAGGTAACACTGAGATGCGGAGGAAGGTAAGAACGTTGAAGCCCCGTTCTTCTTTCTATTCTCGAATTCAACGAGCAAGAGAGATTGACAGCATTGGTAGTGCAGCGTTTTGCCAGTGCCATACTGAATACTTGGAGCAAGAACATACTGTAGGTACGCACAGTATGCACTACACAATGGTTGAGGTCGGTAGATACAGTAGATGGACAGACGCGACAAACGGAAATTTGAGCTGTAATGTGACGTCATTTGCGACTTGGAGTGAAAGAAGACAGATTATTTGTGAAGGAGTCAGTTTCGACAAGCTCTGCACTGATGACTGGGTGGGTGGTCAGGAGGTGCTACACAGTGAGATCGTGATGGGGTTGTGTCGGGTTGATTCGATCAGTATTATCATGCTGACGGCTTTGATCTTGTTTGCCGCCAGTCCATGGGCGCCTTTCCCAGCAAGCTTTGTTTCTGCGCTGAGCATAGGCCAGCCGTCAATAACACAGAACCTGCTCAGGAGAACGTCAGTCGTTGGGTGTTTTGTTATTGTTCAAGCTCTACAGGGTATTGACCCCGCTCTGGCGTCAGTTCCTAACGGACGACTGGCAGCATGTGCACCTGACACGAACTGCGTGTCCAGCAACTTCAAAGAAGCACCTAATCGATACGTCTCGCCACTGACAACTGTCAATGATAGGGACGAGGCCTTTCGGCGAGCTGTTCGCGACATCGAGAGGGCAAATGACTACACACTCGTGGAGATCTCGCCAAAAGACTACTACATTCACCTCCAAGTTCCCGGAACAGCCCCCAAGTCAGAAGATGACATTGAATTGGTAGTTGCAGAGGAGGGAATTGTGAATCTACGATGTCAAGCTCAAGTCACCCTCCCACCTCCTCCCTTCTGCATCAAAAAGAACTGTATCAATGGCAACATGGACCAACGTGAACGTGTCGAGCGCCTCGCTCAACAAGTGCTGGGGTTGCCCCCTGTAGATCAATCGAGAATGCAAGAAGACGCCAAGTGGACCCCAATCTTCTTCAACTCGGATCGTGTTCCTGGTATGAATGATGATGATTACTAATAGCTTCGTAGCACTGCCAAATCGCTTGTATACCAGGGGAGAGATAATCTCATCACACTGCGATCAGATGAATTGAGCTCAGATCCCATAAGGCAGGAGTAATGATGTAGTTGAATAAACAAGATTGCTGCAGCTTAGAACGTCAACAGTGTGAGAAGCTCTGAGGGCTCCAAAATCTGGTGATCCGCAGAAACGTTGTGGTAGCAGCCGTTGATCAGAGCATATCATGTTACGAATCCCGCTCGCAGTGTTGAGTCTCCCTCTACGACAGAGAGTTATTAGCTAGGCCAGATACCAACGTTGCGTGTTATCGTCAAGTGCGGTACTTGCTTTTGTGTCCAGCCTCCTGATTTCTAAGATACTCTTGTTCTGAACAAACGAAAAACACAGACTCTAACATAGAGAGTTAGCTAGGGCTGATACCAAGTTTGAGTGTCATCGTCAATGACGATGTGGTACTTGCTTTTGAGTCCAGCCTCCAAGATTTCTGCCATACTCTTGTTTTTAAGAGAAAACATCTCTTCATTGCGTTTGTCAACTAGGTGTTGAATAGTTTCCATCTCTTCAGACGAAAAAGAAGGCGTGTTGGCGGGTGCATACTGTTGAATCCTTCCTTTCAGCTTCCATGTTTTGCCGTCAAACACGAGGTTGTATTCTTCTTCAAGTCGCACCATTAATCGATCCACAATGTTGGGGTTTCTCTGCTGTTGTGTTGCCAGATATTTGATAAGATTCTCTACTTCAGACGCTTTGCTGGGACCAAGCTCGTTGGCCACTTCCGATTCTTCATAGACCTCCCACCACTTTGGTGGTGCTTGCTGTCCGTTCTTGCCGACAGCACCTTCCTCCGTGGTTGACGATTTGGCTGGTGCTGCTGGAGCTTGTTGCTCCACTCCATATTCTTCAAACTTCTTTCCAACGGCATACTGCCGCCTCGCATCGTGTGGGTCGACAGCATAAGCATTCCACAGCTCGAGGGCAATGGCGTCAGCTTCTGCAAAATGTCCAATCGATCGAAGGTCATCGCGCACCATCAATAAGTGTTGGACGCGAGCTTCTTCGCCATCTGACAAAGGTCCAGTCGACACGATTTCATTATAGCGATATGGAACGCCCATGGCCCAATTGTGTTCCGGGTCTAGAGCTGCTAGTGTGGGCAAGTGACTGGTGGAGATTGTTGCATAAGGTGCGATCACTCGAAAAGTCACTGGGTCACCATCACCGCCAGCTTGCCAAACCAAGTCCATGTCATTTACGTGGACATCATATGCCTTGTAGAGCTCATACTCAAGAGCACTTGCAAGATTCGAATCATTCCGTGCCAATGCATAGGATCGTTGCTCCATAAGTTGTCTGATGCGAATACGAGATCGCTCCCGCAATGTGAGAGATGTGATTTCTCGGTACGACAAGGCTTGTGTTGGTGGTTTGCTCCATTCTTTCTGGAACAGCACCTTTCCATCACTACGCCATTGCCTCACACTATCATTGACTTCGATGCCATATGTCATGAGTTCATAAAGTTGTGCATCAGCTTCAAAGAATCTCTTCTCCGACTTGAGCCACTGACGACGAGATAGGACATTGTGAACGTCGTTCATGGTCAACGGACATGCAACTGGATCCAAAGTTTGAGGTCCCACATGCGTGTAGGGGTGACAATTTGGACCGTGAAGCTTTTCGTAGCGCTCTTTCAGCACAATGAGGGGCACAGAGTTTTGTCGTGAGTAGACCCGCCTAAAACCATCATAAACTTGAATGCTGTGCGCCCTCTGAAGCTGTTTCAGTATCCGATCTGCTTTCTCCCAGTTTCGTTCTTGTCGAGCCCTAGCACGCTCTTGCAACATATTGTGTAGCTCCGAGTCAAGACGGTCCTCCAGGCCTTCATCGCGAGGATCTCGCGTGTAGCTCGATGAATAGTATTTCGATCGACGCTGCTTCTTTTTAGAGGCCGTTGAGGAGCCAGCAAAGATGCGAGTCAAAGTACGTGCTTGACTTGAGGGCAGGCGGACAAGGCTTTCTGCTGATGTACAGAGTGCCAGTAGAACGAACGCGCTGATGGATCTCATGGTGAATCTCTTGCCTTTCAAAGGCGAAGGTGATGTGTGGCGGAAGTAGTTCGAAAGTGTCAGTGCGTGCGAAAAAGTGAAGTAAGTGTCACAAAACCACGCGCAGCTCGCGCGAATTGTTTGTCTGTCTGATGTCCAGTCCCACAAAGCGCCATCATGAGAATTGCGACATCACAAGAACCATGATGATTCGAACGGCGGCGAGAGCTGGCGCAAGAAGAACCCCTCGCTTCTTTTCGACATGCAAGATTGTTGAAGTGGGTCCTCGAGATGGGCTGCAAAATGAGTCTAAGACTGTGTCGACAGCCGACAAGATTTCGCTCATTCATCAGCTGACACGAGCAGGCTGTTCAACGGTTGAAGTCGGCGCCTTTGTATCACCAAAGTGGGTTCCGCAGATGGGAGATTCAGATCAAGTATTGAAGGGCTTAGAAAAGAGAGATGACGTCAGCTACAGTTGCTTGGTTCCTAATGTGAGAGGTATGCAGCAGGCTGTATCGCATTCAGACAAATGCACCGAGGTCGCAATCTTTGGGTCAGCGTCTGAAACATTTTCGCAAAAGAACATCAACTGCAGTATTGACGAGTCCATGGAAAGGTTTCTACCCGTTCTGGATATCGCAAAGGAACACGAGATACCAGTTAGAGGCTATGTTTCGTGTGTTGTTGGTTGTCCCTACGAGGGAAACGTGTCAGTTGGAAGTGTCGTGCAAGTTGCAGAGCGCATGGTGGAAATGGGTTGCTACGAAGTGTCACTCGGTGATACCATTGGGGTGGGAACGCCGTATCAAATTAAACATTTGTTAGAAGCTGTCAAGGTACGAAGTTTAGAGCGTAATCATGTTGAATGCGGCTGCCTTTTGCCTATAAGCCTCTCCACTCTTTCTCACACCAGGTATTGTTCAGTCGTCAATTGCCACAGATAAGCTGGCAGTTCACTTTCACGATACGTTCGGCCAAGCCTTGGCCAACATTTTGATGAGTCTGGAACAAGGCATTCTGACCGTCGACGCATCGGTTGCGGGGCTAGGTGGTTGTCCGTACGCAAAAGGAGCTTCAGGGAATGTGGCAACTGAAGATGTCATATACATGCTGTAAGTGATGTGCCATGGGCCCACAGGTATATGTGTTGTAGTCACCGCTAACGAGGTTTACACAGCCATGGCATGGGAATGGAGACTGGCATTGACCTGGACATCCTTGTGGACGCCGGGAGTCTCATCTGCGACGTGCTGGGTAGGGAACCGAACAGCAAGGTGGCACAGGCTACTATTGCAAAGCGATCATGAAGTCTGTTTTCTTCTGTGTTCGCTAGATTCATATTCCTCTCTGAGAAGATGTTCCGCTGCCAGTGGTCCTTTCAGGTCTGGCTTCTTCCTTATGCGCACTACAACGACCTAGAAGCCCTCCTTCTAGAGGCTGTACAAAGTGTAATAGCCATCAGATAATAAGTATACGGCGATTTCGAATCGAGGACTACAATCCTCTACCTGCAACCACAACCTCTGCCGCTTGAATTGTGATCGAGTTCAGCGTCCGTCCGTCGCGGCAAAACTAAAATTGTGGCCCACGAACGTCTTTCCACTTCTCTGTACCAGTAGTGGCGCATCTCCCTTGCCTAATAACAGCTACGACGTGCCTACTGTACCTGTGATGTGGAAGCGGAGTCAGTGCGTGATATGATAGACTAGAGGTCTGTGAGTAGCCGCGCCAACTCTGTAACTTTTGTCACAACTTGCTTGGTCAGCCCAAAGAGAACCTGGGAAGTGGGGTAAATTCTTTATTCAAGGCTTTTTCGTTGATTC
>JAVCKV010447828.1:0-38440 GCA_032274145.1 Herpochondria borealis | reverse complement strand
TCCCGCCACAGGCGATGCCGCTGTAAACCAAAACTATACTGATAGTCGGTTGGGTGGTTTAACGATTCAGCCCAATTTATCTTCGGCCTTAACCGGTTCTTCCGGAGATGGTTATGTGATGGCTTGGGATGAAGCTACTCAAACATTCATAGCTATTGCAGCCCCTCCGGATACTACAAAATTACCTCTTGCTGGTGGAACTATGACAGGTGCCATTGATATGAACGGGCAGAACTTATTAGCCACCGGGCATATTACCATGAGCCCGCAAACACACGTTTTGATCTGCTGGAGGTTCGTCGGAAGAAGAAGGAAAACAACGACTCGAGCAGCGAAGACGAGATTGAACTGAGTGAATATGAAAAGCTACGTGCAGAACGCGTTGCTCGCAATGCCGAGAGATTGCGAATGCTGGGGTTGGCATAAACGAAAACAAACTTGTTGGGGCAAAGAGGGTTTGGACTCCAACCGCTGTTGAGGCAGTGAGCAGTAGACGCACGGCTGTTCTCTATTATGTTAGCATGATGCTGTTGAGGAGGTAGTTGAGTAGTACGACTGTTCTCTAGTGTGCTAGCATGTTGGTTAGGCTCCAGCTGTCTTCGGCTGAGAGCTGAGGAGAGCAATGCGTGACACGCGGAGCGTTCGAACCGCGCGTCAGGGAGACGTCCATATGCACTACGAGTACATGGCCACAGGGGTCGACAAGGTTTCAGAAGGTATATCCTTGCCCCCTCGTTCGGAGCCTCGTGTTCGGAGGAATTTCCTTTGTGTCGTCTACCCACCAGATTGTCCAACGGTACTCCGGAACCAGCTCTTCGAGTGCGACGTGTTTGTGAACCCAATGTTTCGTTCACGGATGATCGAGAGGTTTGAGGGAGACTATAGGGTAAACAATAGGTGTAAATCAAACGTGGTAGGATGGAACGGGGATCAAAAAAGATGATAAGGACGACAATATCATAGATTGAAGAAGGCCGACAGCTAGATTCTAGAAAGTACTTGGAATTAATTCCCGCGCTGCCAACCAATCTGATCGTTTCATCACATCCAAAGACAAGGGATATCCCAAGCAATGCGTGAGTGTGGGCATATCTCGCAAAATGAGTGGATAGTCCGCGATGTGCGAGAGTTAGGGTAGGCATATACGCACGTGGACATGCCTCGCAAAACGGGTGGGCGGTTCGCGATGTGCAAGACTTGAGGGTACGCAGGCAGGCATACCCCGCAAAATGAAGGACTGTCCGCGATGTGCGAGACCTATGCCTCCAATCTTGCGAAAAGTACCTTTGATTTGGGTTAGAGCCTGTCTAGTCTGACAATCCCTTATTTTGCAAGATCTACTGTAGGAGTGTTACTTCCTATGACAATCCCACGTCTACTGTACATGATGTCCTAAACATGTGGGTGCATACAAGATGATTCATTCACGTAGTAAGATTGAATCCAGGAGTAGGTACTGTACAGACACTGCACATGTACTTCACCTCACAGAAACCAAATATGGATACAGAGGAAACCCAAAGCAACGCCTACAATATCAATGAGTCAACACGTAACTTTCGATTGCATGCCTAGAGTCTTTGAATATGATACATACCGCCAATCGCGAAAGACCTTGAAGATCCGTCGTCGCCCAACAAACGAGGAGGACGGCGACGACGAAAAGCTATCGGTCTCTTCTGAGATCGAATCATCAAAGAAGCATTCCAAGAAGTCTTCAAGTAGAAAGCACAACCGTAGACCAGTGCGAAGGTCTGTTCAAAGAACATCGTCATACATTGCCGACTTGAAGTCCGACAATGTTGGAGAGATGGGCTTCAAACGCAACGCATTAACGATTGATGAAGTACTAGAGATTGGTGGGATCGTTGTCGCTATTCGTTCCGCCAAAGCTCGACTGGAGGAGCAGAAGGAACAAGTAGTAGTTCAACTCAATGATCAATGGGAACAGGAGCGCCAAAGAATCCTCAAGAAGTGGAAGAACCAAGAAGAGTTGCTCAGATCAAAGCACCAGCGTAGCTTCAGCAGAAACACGACAACGGCAGGACTTGCACGACCAGGACATTCGACAGAGTATAGCTATGTTTATAATAATCTATTGCAACTAAGACGGTATTTGAGACCACCAAGACATCCAATTCGCGTGTTCTTTCAGACAAGCAGTCCTTCGAAAGTTTGGCAGACGGACCCAGAGTGTCTTCAACATCACGATATTGCGACGTTGGTGCGGGCGCAGGTTGCCGTCTGTGATCTGCGATGAAGACATTGTTTTGTATGATTGTGTTCGCCGATTCCCATTGTTTTGTATACCGCCATCGGAGACTTCTCCTTTTCAGGTTGATTCCCTCCAAAGCAACAAGCTTTCGTAGGAAGTTGAAGTAGAGGAGCTTGTAGCGAATCAAGCACCGAACCTACTGTAATAGTACCACAGGTCGGAGTTGGTGCGTACTACTCCCTCTTTCACTCTCTTTCACAACGGGCACATGGCAGTCGGATACTTCGACGATGATGACAATGTCAACTATTTTCTCACAGAAAAGATATCATTGTCTACAAGTGTACACTATGGATACAGAATACAACTTGAAGTGCCCGCTGATAAGGATGCTATTAGCTGAAGAGGGAGTATCTGACGAAAGACACAATAATTTGGAAATTCGAACAAATTATGACGAAGACATAGCTCAAGATGGGAAGGCTAGGCGTCATTCAAGTTGAAGTTAATTGGTAGCGACTTGCCGTAGTTGCGAGGTGTGGCGGCTGGGAGTTGTCCCACAAAACACATGCCACATCTTTGTCTTTTATACTAGATGCTCATCCTTGTCACAGATTCTTCTGTTTGTCATTCTCCACGTGGTACTTGTCGCAGGGCGTGGTCTTGCCGTGAGGGAGTTGTTGAAGATGCCAGGATGAGAGCCACTCTGAGTAGGCCGAGTATTCGATATTAGACTAGTGCTAATGCAATATCAAATGTCACAACAAGACCGGACAAGGCCAGTGATACCGCGGCCAGTTCATGTGCTTTGGCCTTGGAAGGCGAGAACTGCGCACCTTCCGTCACCACCCCGATCTCATTGAATCACTCTCCCTCCGTCATTCCTCCTCCTCGTGGTGGGTCGGTTAGAGTGAACGACCACCAGGGCGCATGCACTACTACTGGTCAGTGCCAGAATATGCATCCAACCGCCTACGACTGCAAGAACAGTGAAGATGGTGTGTGCTTCTTTGTGGGTGTCTCTTAAAACGAGAGGATCGGATAGATTGAAGATAGCAATAACATGCTTAGGTTATTAGACAGAACTTACCAGCCATTTCTTATTTCGTGAGTTCACAATCCTTCTATCCTGCTCTATCCGGTGACGATATTTGGATCCAACACTTTTGGACTCTGTGGCGAATCAAGCACTGAATCGAGCACTGGATCGAGCAGCTCACTGTTCGTAGTGCCACAGGTCGGAGTTGGTGCGTAGGCACATGGCAGTCTGGTAGCTACTCTGACGATGAACAATGGAACCTAATACTTAACACATATCATTGCATACTACTTGAAGTGCGTACTAAAGTTCACTGATGTGGCGAGACTCAACAATTCCAGACGATGGGTTCGAATTTACTACGAAGACTCGTTCGATTTTATCAAAAGACACGATATCAATTCAAGAATATGGGGAAAACGCAATCTAAGACGTCACTCAAATGGGCTCTTACGGCTGCGAGTGGTCGCGGCTGGGAGATGTCGCGGTCGGCTGTAGATAAGCCCTACAACCACAGACACGTCTTCGTCTTTTACACAGATTCTTCTTTTTGTCATTCTTCCTGTGGCAATAAATGTAGCAGAGTGACGTCTAAGGTACAGTCGCGAGTTGCCGAAGAACTTTTGATCACTAGACGCCTACAGGTTGCGAGGATGAGCTCTAGGTCCCATACTAATAGTATTACAATCTCAAATGTCACAGCAAGACAGGACAAGGGATCACTAGACTGCAGGTTGTGAGGATGAGCTTTAGGTCCCATACTAGTATTGCAATCTCAAATGTCACAACAAGATCAGACAAGGCTGGTCAGTTCCAACAAGGACATTGGCTCCAAAGTGTCACGGAAGGCGGGATCGAGCGAGGGATTGCAAATCTGCTTGCGCCTACGTGTACTTCCACCCCACCGGACCCCATTGAATCACTCTTTTTCCGTCATAAAAAACAAAAGGTTCGCGAAAATGTTGTTTCGTTTCACTTCTGCCGTTATCTTTCTCGCCATGACGCCTGGTTGTCATGCGGCAAGCAATGATCTCATGCTTGACAACGTCGCTATTGTGTCTGTTGACGGCACTCAAAACCCAGGAAGTGGTTGGGGAGACTCATACTCCGTAGGAGACCGTTGCTATTGTGAGTCCTCTAACTACGACCATGCGATTGGACCCGTCGTCGTTAGCACTCCTTGTGGGTCCATGACTGTCATTGAGGCATGCAACCTCATTGGAACGACACCAGGAGGTTCCAGCGGGCGTCCTGTCTACAACGACATTCAGTGCGGCAACGGACCAGCGAACAACGCTGGGGACGAAGATCCGGTACGTACTGCTTTGAAGCCATGAAACAGCGCAAGGCACGTCCTACGTTACAAATACCTCACAATATAATATCTAACTGACTGCATCCTGCTTTTACAGGGCAAATGTCCAGGTCGCGTGGACAACGGCAGTGCTGGATGTGGTTACATTGGCCCATCTTGGAACTGGAGTGGCGTAAGCTGTGGTGGTCCCACCCCCAACCCTCCTCCTACCCCCAACCCTCCTTCTCCTACACCAGCACCTCCCACTGGAGGTGGATCGTGTGGAGTGAATGACCACCAAGGCGAATGTACAACTACTGGCCAGTGTCAGAATATGTATTCGACGGCTTACGACTGTAAGAACAGTGAAGGCGGCGTGTGCTTTTGTGGCAACAACGAAGTCTGTGGATGTCTCGGTGGCGGTCCACCACCACCTACGCCTCCCGCACCAACCCCCACCCCTCCTGCACCAACCCCCACCCCTCCTCCTCCCACGCCAGCACCACCCACTGGTGGTGGATCGTGTGGAGTGAACGACCACCAAGGCGAATGTACAACTACCGGCCAGTGCCAGAATATGTATTCAACCGCCTATGACTGTAAGAACAGTGAAGGTGGTGTGTGCTTCTGCGGCAACAACCAGGTTTGTGGGTGTCTCTAATACGACTACACTGAAAACAGAGAGGAGTGGATAGATAGCAATAGAAGAATGCTTAGGTTATTAGTCAGTACTAACTCGCCAAGACCAGCCATTTCTTATTTCGATCGCTTCATCATACATTTGGATGCGTATGACGAGAGACAAACCGAGTAAGATTCTTTCTGCTTCGGTTGTCTCTAGTAGATCTATCATAACTACTCAAAATCGAAATTGTGAGCTGGCATACACTGTCTACTGTACCACTGAGTCATTCGTTTTGAAGGTATCTTACTGCCCAGTACGATGACGATACAACGCACAAAGAGGACCCGAGACCATGGTTGGTAACATGCTTCGAGTATGTAGTGTCTTGTTGCTCGCAACCATCTTCTCTACTACAGTTGAGGGTTTTTCAGCTGCTACAAGAGTTACAAGCATTTCCAGAGGGTTGGATTCTCTTTCGACCAGCAGAACGCAACTTTCGGCTGTCAAGATTGAAGGTTATGACGATGCTTTTGCAATCATTGATCAATGTTCTACTTCTGGAACGCCCGCGGATGACTTGTACGACGCGGTGAAATTCATTGAAAAGAATGTCATCAAGATCTATCCAGACGAAGAAGAGAAGAGCAAACTGTGGGATGAGGCTCACGGGTCTTGGAAGCTGCAACTTGCGACGGGTGGGGGGAAGTTTACAACCTTCAAGCCAGTTCCAATCTTTGCCTTTGCCATGATTGACGAGGAGAACTTTGGAAATGGTGTGGGGCTGAACCAAGACTTGATTCTTCTTTCGCTCTTGGGTCCGCACATTTTCAATACGAAACGACGACAAATGACTATTTTGATTGATGACATCTTTTTGTTCGCATCAAAACGCACCAGTTGGGTGCCGTCCTTTCTCAAGGATGGAATGGGTCTTGGAAAGCGACCTGAGGACTTCGAGACGCGACCGCCTGCCTTTGTCTTCATCGGTGCAAGTGACAAATCCTTGATTGCGCGAGGCGGCACTGGTGGGATCGCCATTTGGACTCGATTGGATCGTGATATCCGTCCAAATGCTTATAACTCAGCAAGCTCGTGACGAACTCTCGTATCACCATCAATTTTAATGAGCTTTATATGAGATTACTTGGTCGTATCTGCTGCAGAAGCTAACGTTGTACTCGTAGCATACAATAGCTATATCATGAAGTCCTGCGATCCGAAAGCACCAGCACGAGCGAGTCCAGTGTGAGTAGCCACCATTGTTCTAGAAGAATCCTACTAGGCCCAGTGGCATAGAAGTTGGCGGCAATCTCGTTAGACTAGCACGTTCGGGCTCTGCAAGTAAAACTTGCCGTACAGTACTTTGGATATAAAGCCATACGGTTAATATCCCCGAATAGTCATTTGTAGTGACGGATATCCGTCACTACAAATTCGGAGTCCAAAAATCAATTTTTAAAGCTGGCATTTGAACATTAGTAAGAACTCAACCCTTTGTTTGGTAAGTTTGCTATAGTGTATTGTGTTGCTAGACTTGATTCTAGTCCAAACTGAAGGATTGAGGTAGCTCTGGAAAAGTTACGATTTTGCGATGAGAAATAGACTACTACCATCTCTACCTATTGATTCATGCTCTACCCCATACGCCTGATACTAAGTAGAAAGGGGGAAATTACTACCGAGGTGTCCAGAATAAGCCGAAAAATACGTGATCCCAACTTGAACTTCACAACATCACAAGGAAACGGAAGCCTGGTGTCACTCTGTCTGGAATTAACTTTGAACTACATGCATAACACAAAATTTAAAAAAATAGGTAGACAGGGAAGGCATGAATATGGTGAGCTGCAGTTCCTAATTTAATAGGCGTCATTAACATCTTCAATGAAGTCCAAACTTTCGTGGGCTTTCTTGTAAATGCGTTCTTGGCGGAAGGGATTTCAAATCCGCCTTGATCTTTGAATCACAATCTTGACAACCTTGATGAGCTCCAAACACTTTCCCTCGGACTGTTAAAATCTGGTTAACCACATTGTGATCTGGATAACCGAGTCAATACGGTGGACCTTACACAGGACAAAGGAAAAAATCCGAAAATCAACAAAGGGATTGTGTCTGTAAATTGAACATATTTTATTGCCTGAATGTCACCCATCACCGATTCTGATTAGGTTCTACCCTGTTGTGTTACCCTGATTAATCCAACTCTGCCTACCCCACACCACATTTACTGGTTGAATCTCTGACATTTGGCTTTCTGTTCTGTGTGCTTGTCATCTAGGTTGTCCTGGCACTCCCTGTAAATGTGGTTGCCATTAATCCCAATGGTGGCGTTGGTACAAAATGTGGCTTTGTCCTGGGTCACCAACAGGCCTATCTGCTCCTTTAGAGTGTTGAGTGTTTTGGCAGACTGCCACTCAACACACCACCTTCAACCTCCTTCTGGAGCAAATTCATGAAGTGGCTCAATCACTGCTGGTCCAAAGCTGAATAAAGATGTTTGAGTGAAATATGGTCCACAAAAGATGTTGTCTCAACTCATGGAGCTGGTTGCCCTTTAAGGCCCAAGAAGTCCACACAAAACTGATTGAAAAGGCTAGCAGTGTCATCCGTTGATGTTCCCCATGAATGAATTCATTGAACGCCTTGGCAATAAATTGAAGACATCATCATACCATCAGAAGATCAACCATTTTCTACCTTGTCACAGAGCTTCACAACATGAACAATGTGCACGGCCATCCTGAACTTAAGCCATTTGACTGTTCTCCAGAACAAAGTCTTCTGCTCATCGCAACAGTCAAATTCCTGATTGTTTCTCACCTCCACAAGAAGCCAAGTGTGCTGCATCCATTGATTGGGTCCCGGACCATCTGGGGCCATATTGTGATCAAAATTTTCTATCTCAACAAGCCCCTCTGCTTGACTGGAACAAAAGCCAAGGCTCAGTGCATTTAACTCCTCCAGCTGTACATTGATTCTGTTTGCCACAGCATCATGCAAACCTCTGAATTCAACAATCCACAAAGAGTCTTCCACCACCATTACAGAACACAGGCAGTTATTGAAACTTTCCCACAATTTCTGACTCAACCTTTCTCCACTACCTTCTAGCAACCCATACAGGTTTAAATTGTTGGCAATGAATTGCCTTTTGCATGGCTGGATAAAGCCTTCAAAGCATTGGGGCTGGTTCTTGGCCAATGTACTACTAAAGCACCATGTAAGTGGCTTTGGATTGTTCAATTTTGTGTTTTGGTACTGCAATGATGGAAGCCCAAGAGCCAGTACTAGTAGTTGTCAACTGGTGACCATAGTGGGAGGAATCTCCATTATATAGATTGGACATAGAAAAGTCTTCAAGCTGTTTGGCCCCAAGAGAATCAACCACATTCTCTCATAACCTGTGCCAGATTCCATGGTATAATACATACCTACGGCCCGATTCAACACAAGAAGCCGACCCACCAACCTCCAGGCATCACTATCATCAATGGCCAAGGTGATCTTCACCTAGCTGGCACTGGCTACGTTGACTAAACCAATCAAATTGGGCAGACATGACAAGTCTAGACGAAGTGATACCGCTTCATTAACCCTTTGATCCGGCCAACTCGCTTTTCAAGCAGTTGTACAACGGTGTTTCTGATGGATAAGTTCTACCAGAAGTTTTCTATCTCACTCTTTGCTGTTTCGGATTTATTACCAGGTGTAAGTACAATGTACACCTTTCAAGGGCTGCTCATCATGTAGAAAATGTGTATGTCTACAAATATGAATACAGGCAAGTACCATACATCCAGTACACGAAACGGTGAAGCTACCCTATTGCGGCATGTCACGTCCATGTTTCGGCTGAGTGCGGGTGACGCACGTACAGTATGTATTCCGTGTACCTGGTATGTTCGAACAGGTCATTCTGGTTCGGATACTTCGAAGGTAGTGGGTACACTTTGGCTTTAAATCAAATCTATCATCACGCAGGCCATCCCCATGTCTACAAACGTTCTAGAGGGTTCATCCGATACTTCTGGTATTGCCCATGTCATTGACATTCTATAGCTGCATGCTCAGCAATGACGACAATGATTTTTTACAGTTGCTTTGGGTAGGTGGGGCGTGCTCTCTCCACATGTACATGTACATGTACGAAGCAGAAGGGGGACCTCAACAATTCAAACAATCCCCTCACCAAAAAGGGAAGCTGTCTGCTCTTTGTATTGGCGTTGGTTACCTTCCACTCTATCGCACGCATCGACACAGGACGTGTTTGGAACGAGAGAGTGAAGGTGTCATTGTTGTGCCTCGATTGAAGAAGGAACGCTGAGTAGAAGTATCCTTACAGTCAGTCGTCAATTCCGCTATCTTGTCGGGATCGTGAAACAAGAACTTTCAACTTCAGACATCCTTCTTGGTCTGTAGCGGTCAGTGGTCTGATCAGTGCTTGCTTTGTTGTTGCAACAAGACTGCCTCGATCAATTTCCTCGTGGAGAAATCACTGTCATCCCACAAATTTGCTCTTTGTGACAAGTCGCGAAAGTCACAATGGCTTCCACCGAAGCTTCAACCGAAGCAGATGTGCCTGCTATCAACGGCAACGGCCTCAATCTATCTTCCTCTCGCAAGGCCGATACGGACGACCCTTTGGTCTCCCGGACACCTCCACGACTCAGCTCATCCGATTTCACGCCACTTGATGCTTCTGATGAGGATGGGGATGATGAAACTGGCATTGATCCTTCCAGTGCGACAGATAGTGGTGCAGCTTCCACACATTCCGCTGGGTACCTCCCGTCAGATCCAACTAGTGGTATTCCTTCTGCTCTTCTGGGAAGCACTCTTGATCCCAATATTGATGAGGAGTCTCCTGCAGCAGAAGCCTTGCGAGCAAATGCTGGAATCCATGTCCGAAAAACTACCAAATTAGCTCGCAAAATTCATGTTCAAACGGTGCGCAAGTTTGTCAAGAAAGCAACACTTCGCGGCATGGGAAATCGAAGAGGAAAACCTCCTCGAATTCCTCCAAGTCGCACGGAGCCCGACGAAAACGGAATCTTCATTGTGGAAGAAGGAGAAGATGAAGATTCGGATTCTTCAGGGTTTTCAACGGAGGATGGCAAAATCTCAGGAGAAGTGGAAATACCGGCATGCGATAGATCCAAGAAGCTAGTAGGCTTCGAAGGCGACGCGAAGCTCCCAGTCGAAGTCATAAATGCTACCATGGAAACAGGAAAGAAGCGTAAGTTTGTTCTGTTGCTTCTCGACCCATATATGCTGACTTCAAACTAACTCTGTGGTCGTCATTCAACAGTGCTTGCCTTCGCAGACCCACATGAGATCATCCAAACCCAACGATGGCGACGACGCAGAAAACGTGGCGTGGACAAGAACCGCAAGTCATACGTGAAGGGAAAGGTAAGCACATGGTCATCACCGATGTTCATCTTGTCTAGTGCCAAATAGTACAATCTGACGGCAGGTTTATTTGAAATGTAGGTCATTGATGGTGAACACGAACTGTATACCCTTTCGATTGCTGTCATGTTAGGAGTGCGAACGTCCATCGGAACGACGAATACACGAATTGCCTCAGAACAGAAGCGATGGTTGACCAGCGACGACTTCATGAACACGGAAAAGTATATTTTCAGGCCGAGTGGTGGGCCAAAAACACCGCCGCATCAGTTGGGTCACACGTTCAAGTTCAAGGATTACTCACCTGCAGCCTTTGCTTATCTGAGACGAGTATTTGGAGTCAATGAATTAGATTTCCTTGTTTCAGTTTGCGGGAACGCTAACTTTATTGAATTTATTTCGAACGCGAAGAGTGGTCAGTTTTTCTTTTACTCGAGCGACGGAAAATTCATGATCAAAACCATGACAAACGCTGAGAGCAAATTCCTTCGCAGAAGTAAGTGATCTACCTGTCCTTATGCTGAAACAACATGTGAACACCACTAATCTTGGTCACGTCTCTCGCAGTTTTGCCACATTACTTTCGTCATTGTTGCAAGAATCCGAACACAATGTTGACTAAGTTTCTCGGGATGTATCGAGTAAAGTTGTATCATTTACGCCGAAACGTGAAGTTTGTGATCATGAACTCTGTCTACTACACGGACAAGTATCTCCAAACATTTTACGACCTCAAAGGTTCCGTAACTGGTCGAGATGCAAGACCAGGGCAAGATGTGAAGAAGGACAATGACTTGCGACGCAGCATGCCTGACGGGGCGGTAGCATTGGAACCCCACACGAGATTGAGAGTACGAGCACAGATTGTCGCTGATTGCGATTTCATGAAACGAATGAAAATCATGGATTACTCCTTGCTAGTGGGCATTCACCATATCCCGCCAAAAGGCAAGGGAGTCAAGGTTGATAAGAACGTTGGAAAAACAGGTTTTCGGTTTAGCGATGCACGAAAGGAGAGCATGAAGTTTCGCGAGCTCTTGCGCACCTCACTCCGAGACGCTGCATCAGTTGGGCACCAGTCACTGCCGACGACCCTGGCTTCAGACGATGAAATCGATCCCTTTGTACGCTCTACCGCATCTTTGCCAACCCTTGCCAATCCGATAGAAACTGACGAAAACGGCTCCCCAACTCGATTGATCAAGGCTGGGTCCGAAAGAAGCCTCGGGTCTGCGTCCCCATTCCATGTCCGACCAACCAAGAAGGCCGGTAATATACCTGCCATTAGTCCTGGAATCAGTGACCTCACAAGGGACGATTCCAGGGACGGTGAAAAACCATTTGCACACCTAGCCATGTATGAACATGGTTTGGATGATGATGACGACAACAGCTACTTGGAAGGATCAGCAAACAACCCCATTGTCAAGCCCCTACCTTCAGTGCCAAGCGATCTTGAACTCAAGAAGGAGCAGACGATCGAACAAGTCTACTGGCCTTTTCATCGTCTGTTTGACATCAGTGGATACAGGCGTGTGGTCCCTGGAAGATGCGCAACCTGTGGTTCTGTGGATTGCACTTGTGACATTTCCGAAGAGAACAAGTTCAAGCATGGAAAGGTAGCCCCCTTTGTTTCCCCAATTTCAGACCGAAAGGACGGTGGTCTCATGATGGATTGTGAAGGGTACGATATGCCAATGAAGTTCAAGACAGGGACAGGAAGGGAACATGTTTGCGAAGGCAAAATCTTCTACGTGGGAATCATCGATATTTTGCAGCAGTACAACACACGAAAGCGTGTAGAAGCCAAATATCGCCGAGTAAGCGGCTCGGGATGGCACGACGCTAGTTGTGTTCACCCCGATGTTTATGCTGAGCGGTTTGTAAGCTTCTTCGACGAGTTCTCCCAGCGCGATCCTTCCAAAGATGTTACTCTTGCCGACGGTGAAGAAGGTGTTCTATTTGAAAGTGGTAAACCAAGCAGCGAGAGCAAAGAAGAAACAAAGGAAGAAGAGGAGGCCTAAGATGCTGGAACGGCTAGTTTCCGAAGTCTGTCAAATAAAATGGCGTATTGTTGGAGAACAGTTACCAGATCACGCCGTTCACTAGCTACATGTACCTGGTATCCGTAGGTCCGTGCTTGAAGCACACCTTGAAGTAGCAGAATGTAAACACGGATGGACGCCATTTGGGCCCCTGCGCAGTGATCCAAGACATTTAACCGCAGCTCCACTCGGGACCGACCAGGGCCGACAATTTGGCCGCCGAAATTTCGGAGACAGAGTGGAATATCATTTCCAAGATGTGTCCTACGTTACCACATGTGCATCTATCTTACCCTCGCACAGTATCTACCATTGCACCGTCTAAAGGTAGAGAGATCTACCAATCCCGTCCATAAGTCTAAGCATGAGTATCAAAAAGACCGTGCCGATTGGCATATTTATTTGTATCCTCTTTCGCAGACCTCGGAGCTCTCATTACCAGAAAATGACCGTTGGGAACTCGTGCCAAATCTGTCCCCCTGTGCGGTGGAGAAAGGGCCATCTCCAACGCATTGCCTTACGAACACGACCATGTGGATACGCCTCGCTCTGTTCTCGCTCTCTCTAGCTGTAGCATCCGCTCAGGAATGCACAGCTGACGGAAAACTCTGCGACACTCATGAGCGTTGCAACGCTTGGAAAGCAGAAGGCGAGTGCTTCAAGAATGCGATTTACATGAAGGAAAAGTGTCCTGCAGCATGTGCAGATGAAGATTATCCTACCAAGCAAGAGGCGGTGTGCAAGGACTACCACTTGCGCTGTCCTGTCTGGGCCAATTTAGGAGAGTGCGCTGAGAATCCCACCAACATGAAGCGCTATTGTCCACTTTCCTGCGGAATTTGTAAGGATCCAAACTTTGCCGGCGGTGAAGTTGACAGCGATGATCCTCTCTGTGTCGACCTGGAGGCACAGTGCGGTTTCTGGGCTAGCAGAGGTGAATGCTCGGCTAATCCTGGTTTTATGCATTTGAAGTGTTCCAAGAGCTGTGGTACTTGTGAAATCAACAAGAAGAAAGAAGCCAAAAAGACAGGTGGTGCTACTGCTTCAGATGGTTCTGCTGCAAAGCATGATTTGACTGACGATGATAAGAAAGTGATTCGTATGACTTCTGACTTCGGGGAAGAGCAGACTGTCGCTGGATCCGAATCCGCGAAAACTCTTGAGATTCTTCGCGCTTCCATTCCATATATGAACCAGGATGTTCCAAGCCTTCCACCAAATATTCAGGACAAGTGGTGAGTGAAGAAGGGTTGAATTGTGTATCATCTGCTGTTGTTGTTTCCTAACTCATTCATGGAATTAGTATCAATCGTAACGCTCTTTGCGCTTTCTGGGCTGCTCTTGGTGAGTGCGAAGCAAACCAGGCATTTATGCTCACCAACTGTGCTCCATCCTGTCTTACTTGTCACTTAATTGACATGGATGCGCGCTGTCCAAAGCTCGAGGAAGCCAAACCTGCTCTCCTGCCCGGCGATCTCAACAAGATGTTTGAACGAATTGTGAAGGAAGCTCCTGGAAACAGAACCTTGACCGACAAGGAACGTAAACAGCTGAAAGAGAAGAAGATTCCCGAGTACACTGTCAATATTATTTCGCGACCAAGCACGTCCCCAGCCATTGAAGTAAGTCCAATACTGGACAAAACTCTTCCTCCTTGGATTGTCACTTTTGACAATCTTATCACTCCAGAGGAGGCTCAGACTTTGATTGATTTAGGATATAAGCAAGGATACGAGCGGTCCCGTGATGTTGGAGGCCAGAAATTTGATGGATCGTTTGATGGAGTTGAGAGCAAGGGTCGCACCTCTGAGAATGCGTGGTGCAACAAGGATTGCCGAGCAGACGAGACTGTGCAGCTTGTGATGAATCGCATGAGTAACGTAATGGGAATCGCTCCTGAGAACAGTGAGGATCTCCAACTTTTGAAGTATCAAGTGGGTCAATTTTAGTGAGTTTCCGGTGAAATCTTGTGTTATGCTATTCGTTGCTGGCGTCCACTCACACCACTTTCGTTCAATCACACGCCAATCTGAAGTCACTCGCACCATGACTACATACCGGTGAGTGAAAACCTGGTCTAGCCACGGGCAGTTACAGTAGTCCATGCACGGGCCTTCTTGTTTTAATCGTCACGGCAAAACTAACAGTCTTTTCATTTCTCGTTTTTGAAGCACCAAAGAGACCGCCAGTGTGGACCACGTATTCTTACTTTCTTCCTTTACCTCAGTGACGTTGAAGCAGGAGGTGGAACCAAGTTCAACAAGCTGGGCCATACCGTCATGCCCAAAGTAGGAAGAGCCTTGTTGTGGCCTAGTGTTCGCGACTCGAATCCGCTCCTTGATGATGATCGCACCTTCCACGAAGCCCTCCCTGTGGAGGGGGGAACTAAGTTTGCTGCCAACGGATGGATTCACTTGTATGACTACGAGGGTCCTCAGGCCAGGGGTTGCAACTAGAACAAAAGGCTTCGCCGCATAGAATCAGTTGAAGATTATAGTTAGGATTTGTCAAGAGATTTGTCGACGTGGTCGAAGGGACTGGTTCCAGACTCGATCGAATTCAGCTGCAGCGTGCTCACCCTCTGGCAAAGAAATAGCTCCGTAGTTGTAAAGAAGCGCTTCCCTCCATTGACTTCGTGTTGACATATGGTATGTCGAGTCAGCATTATGTGATTGTCGGCGCGGAGCAACGTCTTCCTCATCTTCGCTGTCGGTCTCAATACCATCAACATTCAACCAACGCGCGCCATCACGAGTTCGACGAAGTCTCATTCTTGTGCGTCTGACTGGTTGCTGCGAATTTAGAATCTGTCTTCGAGGGAGTGAGGTTGAAGAGTACACCCCCCAGCAGCTCTCAATTACAAAGCCCCAGTCGCCAGTACGTGATCTATGGACAACATAGGTAGGAACATCACGTCCATCAACAGTGAGTCGTAGGTAGGAGCCACTTGGTCTGGCAGGTAGGTCCATTGGTTTCTCAACAAAACGCCAAGACATTTCGAAAGACGGGGCGGATTCATCAACCTCATCGGGAGGTCGCTGACGGTTCTGATTCGTATCGAGGAAGGGAGGGTAGAGAGTGAACTTGGTCGAGTCATCTTGCTGCATGATTTGTTTCACAGAACCATCGCGAAGGAAGGCCATCTTGCGTGCCTTCCCTCCTGTCCACCATGGGTCAAATGAAGTCCAGTCAGCTCCAGCTGTTTCCTTGAAACGGAAGTCCCAAACGATACCCTCTCCGGTGTCAGTATCAAAGCAAAGCTCCTCTGGTCTCAGCTCTTCTCTGAACTTGGCATCGTAGGTTGATAGTTGACAAGCACTCATCGCGCTGTGTGATCTGTATAAGAGACGAGCTTCCTTGAGAACAAACGCTTTTTTAGACCAAAGCCTTTGGCAGTGACGTCTCCATCCAGATTCGTCTTGGGATGCAATTAGTCGTGACCATTTCGAAACGCATCGAAAGCGGGACAGCGACTTCACGTCAAGAAACGAAGAAATGCAACATATCAGTTCGTCTGGAGTCTTGTCGAACAAATTAAGGTCAGTTATCACTTCCCGCGACGTGAGCATCGAAGGTGAGAACTGTATGTCTCTAAGCTCTTCCGTTCCAATGAGAGATGACGTAGACGACATGAGACTGATTGTATCATCATCCATTTGGCTTCCATCGAACATGCTGTTGTCGGAAGCAAAGGGGGTATTGCTCGGCGAGACAACTGAGATGAATCTGTTGACGACCACCTGAGGCTGCTTAATGGAGGTGTCAGAAGTTATCGTGGGGGCGGCTTCCTCGTCGTCTTCCATTGTACTGAGGTCTGTTGGAATCGTGCATTCTTCTGCGGTGTAGCCGTCGATAGAATCATAAGACAGAGATGAAATGATTGATGAACAATCGCAACAAGCAACACCATCAACTTCAGAACAGAATGACGGGACACTGTGATCACAGTGTGATATTCTCGTTGCTTCGTCGCCCCTGGAAGCCATTGCGCAGGACCGGTTTCTATCGGAACACAAAACGTGGAATGGTGCTGAACTTGCGTATGCTTTGGCAACCAACGAAGAATCTAGCTGCCAGTTTAGATTTAGATTGTTGTGGTGATCCCCAGATTCACGGTTTTCTTCGAATCTACCACCAAGTGTATTCATTGCAAAACCTGATATATTCAATATGGATAAGTAATAATATGTGTAAAGCGATCGACCGCCATTCGTGATATCAGTAAGAGAGAACGACTGATTTCTGGAAGAGTTTTGTGATCAGGGCAAATCAAAGAACAGATGAAGGACATTGTCGCAGAGGAAGGGCTCTCTCGATGCTTACGTCATCAACATTTAATTAGGGATGTCTTCAAGGTTGCCGCTAATGTTTTAGGCACTATTACACAGAAGAAGGAGGGCTTTATCCATTTGGGAAAAGTCTGGGTACCAATCCGCACCCAACTGGTACTCATCGATTGTCATACCAAATTCGAAAATGACTGCCTCCGACATGGTCACACTCTGCATTCGGGTTGGACCCCGATGCGATGCCGACAAAATTTAAGCAATGAGATGCCGCGCGATTCTGTCATGGGTTGGAAGGCTTCCAAGCCGATAATTATTGTGTTCGGACTCGTTGGTGGTCGTGAGTTCGGCGGGTTCACGGCCGTTGTGGCCAAGCTGGCCCAATCAAATGGAATACCGCTTTCCCATCACAAGCTCAACAATCTGGCAAAGGGCAAACTTGAGAAACAAGAACCTTCGTAAATTGGACAGTACCGTGGATACAAGAAGGCGCCCAAACGAAACGGCAACTAAGTACTCGTAGTTATTACACCTTCTCGGGTATACATTTGTTGAGTGACATGTTGGACATAAATGATTGACAGATTCAGACCTCTAAATGATGTGTCCTAATCTGAGTTGTGCGGCGGGACTCAGCACTCAAACCAACGCTGGCACATCGAAAATGGTTTTGACGAAGCGACACACAACCAGCCAACGCCAACTGTATCAGTTCGTGACAAGAAACTAGGAACGAACTGCAATATAACAATAAACAGAATACATTGGCCTGCAATAAGTATTGAAACCACGAAGCAACCCCGAATGATACCAGTATGTCTTGGTGACCCCGGTTCGGAGAGATTCCGCGGCCTTCTCTCTCTAGAGCGGCCTTATTAGACAACTCTAACAACTCTTTTATTATAAATAATAAAGTGCAATCGCACGCGAGCTTGGCATAGCAGGCCATTGGTCCATCCCAAACAGAAGCTCTTCTACAGCAACTTCGCCTCCAAGATTGAAAGTGTCTTGCTGTGGAGTACTGTGTATGATACGAAATATAACACAAAGATCAATACTTTGGCGGAGACGAAAGCTCTCCCCATTGTACTGTACAGGCAGGGCGAGTGTGTGTACATCGTTAGAGAGACCTGAAGTGGAAGTGCTTTGCCTCCAGCAGTGGTAACATGTGGTGTGGATCATACATGTAAGGAAGTAAGAAAACTGCAATTGCGATAGATTAGATATTTTGTGCCCTCTAAATGTAGTCGTGCATCTGATACATGTAGCATGTACGATGCGACGAAGGAGCTGGATTGCGAAACTTACAGATCAAGAGAGTAAATAGACTATGGCGGAAGACTGTTAACATTTAGTTGTGCAGACCGTACTGTACGTATAGTGAAGAGGTTGGGGTTCATAAATGCTCCTTCTGGATTGAGAAGGGCTGGGGTCGTGTTAGCGAGCTTCTATTGTCATAGTATGCGTTCCCCACAATTGTGTCCAGTACGAGTAGGTTTCCTGCGGTTTCTCTCTTTCCTTGCTGTTTGTGCCAAAAAAACTGTTTCTGGAACTCTTCAACACATCAAGGTCTGCCGCGAAGTCCTTCTTCTATTACCGCACAGTACATGATGTACGGAGACTGCAAACTTCGCCGACCTGTTCCCACAAGAGTACTTTTGTCTCAGATAGCGAGGAATATTCTCACTCCCATTCTGCAGACGCGATCCTGTCTGCTCGCAAGTACCGTGCGGGACTAAGACACATGTCCATTGAGACCCGGCAGCTCTCACACTTTCTAGTATTTATGCTGCACAATAATTGTGTAATCGTCGTTGTTACCTTGTCATAGCACCCACCAGAGGGAATAGCAGTCTACCCCTGGAAGCGTAGACTCCTGGTGTGGCTAGTCGTAGTCTGCCTTTTATAAATTGTATTTTTATGATGAGAGTCCGCTCCATATATAATAAAATGTAATATGTTTGAAGGGATGAGAGAGTCTAATTTGTACTGACTGTAGTAGCATACAATATCCATAGGTATAGTTGTATTATAACTATGCAGTACCAACTCCGCTCCGGCAGTCTGCGAGAGACTTTGTACGCAAGTTGAAAGTCTCAAGATGGGGACACCCGCACGAGTAGTCGTCGTTTGTGTCTAGAGTAATGATGAGGAGGCATCGTCACGGAATGGTGACGTGTGGGATCCAGGTTTGCGACAACACCACCTCGCGCGTCTAGCGCGCAGCATGCAGCAGACAGTAAATGTAGACAGTGGTATCCAAACCGGTACAGTACAGTACATGTACATACAGTACTCCTACCTGGTACTAGTACGGAGTAGGGTGTAGATCTGGCGAATTCTGTGACTTTCGCATACATGTAACGGCCAAAACATCAACGACTCCTCCAGAACATCGTTGGGAATCAACAGTTTGACCTATATCAACATCAACGATCCCTGCAAACAGAAGAACGAACCGCAGTCTATCACCTCTAACTTCCTCCTTATTTGAGTAGCTTTACCGAGTTGTTCCTATAACACCATGTCTGACGATGCTGTTCTTGTCGAGTATCCTGAAGGTGAGGAGCGAAAACACGAATCCCCATCTGATGGCACCGTGGTCACTGATGATGAAGAGCCTGTGGACTCCGATTCTCTAGTCGAGGTGACAAAGGGACCCCATGCTTGTCAGATTGTTTCCATTGGCACTGAGGAGAATAAGTATGCTTTCACCTTTCATCAGGAGAAGCTGAACGAAGTCATGTCACAAATCCCGCTCGGTTGGAAAGTTTCTGTGATTAGTGTGGTGGGAGCTTTTCGTACTGGGAAGTCCTTCTTGTTGAGTTGGTTCTTGAGATACCTTCACCACCTAAAGGAAACAGATGGAAAACCCTCAGAGGCGGTGGGGGTGGAAGGAAATTGGTATGAAAACTACGATTCGTTGGGCAATGACGGATTTGACTGGCGAGGAGGCGCTGACAGGAACACAACCGGGATCTGGATGTGGAGTGAGCCTCATTTTATTAAAAAGGAATCTGGGGAGCAAATTGCGGTAATCCTCGTGGATACTCAAGGAATGTTTGATCATGAAACGACAATGGCCCTCACTGCATCCATCTTTGGCCTCTCCACATTGCTCAGCAGTTATCAGATCTACAATGTTGATAAACGTATCCAGGAAGACAACCTCCAGCAACTTGCTCTCTTCTCTGAGTACGCGCGTATGGCTATGGCCAGCTACGATGATGGTGATGAAGGCGAACCCTTGGCTCACAACAAACCATTTCAGAAGATTGAGTTCCTTGTACGTGACTGGCAGAACTTTGAGGAAGAGGAAGACCTTGAGAAGATGCACGCTGAGATGAAAGAGTATCTTGACAGTGTCATTGCAGAGCGAGACGCCAAAGATTTGCAAGATACGCGAGATCAAATTGTTTCCTGTTTTGAAAGCATCAACTGCTATGGTCTGGTCCATCCTGGGTCTGCCGTAACCAAGAAGAAGTATACGGGTGACATCAAGGCAATGGATCCGACGTTCCTCAGTCTTATTGATGTCTACTGTCGCAAAGTGTTCGACGTGGAGAACATATCTCCCAAAGTTATTCATGGACGAGAGTTGACAGCTGTGGAGCTGGGTTCCTACATTCACGCGTATGCGGATTTGTTTGCAAGCGGCGCGAAATTTCCAGAGGCTGCAACGCTCTTGGATGCAACCGCCAAGGCGAATAATGTCAATGCTACGACTCTGAGTATTGCAGAATACAAAGATGTCATGGATCGTATCGCCGGAGTGAACTGCAGCAACTATGTCAGACCGGAGGAGCTGAAGGACCAGCATCGCGAAGTGATGGACAGAACTCTTGAAACCTTCAACTCTATCGCAAATTTTGGAAACCAGCGGGGCATCGATGAAGCGAAGGCGCAGTTCTTAAGTCAGGTGGATGAAAGCTTTGTCGTCTACTCTAAATTGAATGAGAATCGTAACCCGCTTGCTGGATTCGAAACGTAAGTGGATTCTGCATGTGTATTTTTCATATTATGACGGATATGTTCTCGCTAACGTTCTGTTCACTTTTTGCAGCTACGTTGTACCTACTGCTCTTGCTTTGGTTGCCTACGTATTGCGGTTGATTGTGGACCTCACGTGTTCAAGTTGGAGCACCGTATGTCGTGGTGGATCCGACTTCTTGTCGCATCTCTTCGCGGTCGTCGTTTGCTTCATGGTCCTACTTGCTGCAACGAAAGCACAGCAAGTCAAAGCATTCCTGGGACGACTTAAAGCTGCGATTCAGCTTTTGATGTTGGATGGTAAAGAAAAGAAGGACTGAAATTCATACAATCTATACATATACAGCCTTGAATCAGTAGGTATCCTAATTATCGAAAACTGCTCTGTACCTGTTCAAATCAATGATGAAAGTCGTCTCTCGTCGTTTACCGTACGTCCGGGAAACTAGTCTAACAACCACAACTTTTGGAATCATCGAGATTCGCAGGAGCAGCCGAAAGCTTGATATCAATCAAGTTGGAGCTTCCGGGTGTAGCACCAGCTGGAGTATTGGCACCATTAGCAGCATCAGGACTTCCAGGCAAGGCAGTGGCAAGCTTGCGGAACAGTGACTTGACGTTGTATCCAGCCTTGGCACTGCATTCCATAAACATCAAACCATCCTTCTTGGCACGCTCTTCTCCTTCTTCCGTGGAGATTTGTCGCTTGTCATTGCCCAAATCGGTCTTGTTTCCGACAAGGCAAATGACGACATCGTTCCCTCGCTCCGCACGGACATCTTCCACCCATTTTGTCGTGTTGAGGAAGGAGGCACGGTTACTGACATCATAGACGACAACAGCAACAGAAGAATCTCTAATGTAAGAAGGAATGAGAGAACGGAAACGCTCTTGTCCGGCAGTGTCCCAGAGCTGAAGGCGCACCGTTCTATCTTCCAAATACATCGTCTTGGACAAGAAATCGATTCCAATAGTAGCCTGATAGTGTCTGTCAAAGTTGTCATACATGAATCGTGTGATAATGGAGGTCTTTCCAACCGATTGATCTCCCAAAAAGACCAATTTATACTTTGCAAGTGGGGCAAGCGATGTTGTTCCCGTCATGGGTCTCTTGGCGGCAGGGGCCTTGGTTGCTGCAGCGTCGCTCATTTCAACAATTTAATGGAAGGGGGAGGTGTAGAGAGACCTTTGATTTGAGTTATACAACCGAAGGTGATAAAGAGAAAAAGGAGAAGAAAGAGTGAGCGCCAAGCCGACCACAACGATTTCAAGATAGGAATGACCTGAACGGCCAATATAATAATGACCAAAGACCGTGACTGCGAGATTCCATTCCAATATTTATTTAATATCGACAACATAGTGACAAAATAAGGGAATCCGGAATTCGAAAGCACGATTCACAGGTCAACATGAAAAGATAGAAATGCAGGATCCCAAGACGACGTAGCCATTGTCGGGGGCAGCTTGGCAATGACTATTTTCTCTCGTTCTTCGTCTCAATTGCAGCAAGATATTTGCTCCCCACCGACCTGAGCACATCGACATCGTCTTCAGCTTGAAGTCACCATGTTCTCACCTATTGTTGGCAGTCTTCGCGTCAATAGTACAAAGCAAGCGAAGTGGTTTGTGCCGTGTCGTGGAGCAACACCCACTGTCGAGTTCCAAACAGGAAGAGAGCTCGCGGCAAACCCGGAAAAAGAAGGCTTTCTCGCAAAAGGGTTCACATTTTTTTCGCTCGCGTCACCCTTTCTCCTTCCACTGACACTTGCTAGCTTGTGAAAGCCAAGGTTGTTGAACTTGCATCCTTGTTGCGTCAAAGCACACATCCAAAAGAAAAAGAAAAGCAAAGAATCGAGCAACAGACTTTGATTCATCTCGTCTTCAAAGCTGTCATGTAAGCGCTGCTCGTTTTGCACTTCGCTGCCAAGATGGGGTTGGATGCCGGATGCTGGGTGCTGGGTGCTGGGGTATCTTATCTTTTCGTTTGTTGAAGTAATGAATTTCTCACTCTAGCACTCGCTTTCTTCTTTTCTGACACCAGAAAGAACTAATCGATTATGTCTCTTGTCAACCAAACTGTTTGGGTTGTTGGTGGTGTCGGTGTTGTGGGTCGAGGAATTACCCGCGGCTTGTTGCAGGCTGGTGCAAGTGTGATCGTCAACTCCAGATCCGAAGAACGCCTTTACAACATTCAGGAGACATTGGATTTCCCTGAAAGGCTTATCTCAGTTCACGGGTCTTTGCTTCCGGGGCAAGCCTCCTTTACAGTTGACAAGACGTTGAAGCGGAAAAAGTTGAATCACGTTGTGGCCCATGGTGCTGTGCGTTGGTGGGCCAGGCCAACTGGTGGCAAGTTTGACTTTTATGAATACAAGGCTGGATGTGACGAGACGTATTCGTTGAACATCAAGTCAAACGACCAAGTGCTCAAAATGACTCTGGAGGAGTTCACTCCCTCTTCCTCCCAGCTTGCATCACTTCACTTCAGTGCCGCGCAGCAGTTGGTGCCTCACTTGACGGGTCCATCTCCTACATATACTTTTGTCACTGGCGACGGATCCGGCAAACCAGGCGGAGAACGTACGGCCATGGGTGAGATCAATTCACACCATGTCTGGGGACTCTCTGCTGCCCTCCGTCGTGAGTTGACGGAAGTGACGTGCCGCGAAGTCCGTGTCGGACTTTCAGTGCACCATCAGGGTAGAGCCATTTCCGAGGAAGTGGGCGATTTATGTGCAGGGTTGGCCGCCAAGGCAGATAGCGCAGGACGCTTGATCATGTTGGACACGTTTGACAGCTTGGAAGGTGCTATTGGAGAATACAAGGCCACTGTCGATGATACAGTGAAGCCACTTCCACATTTCATGTGTGATGAGAACGGAGCTATGTGGTCGGCGTAGGAATGATTATGTGCGAGCGTTCGTATGGACGCGAACTATCTAAGTTACAGTCTTGGGTATGACAACGATGAACTAACTAAGGACTTTATGATACATATTTTAGAGCTGTGGTCCGTGATTATGCCCACGACATCCCTTGGGTCTCATTGTAACACTTGACAGCATCTTGAACCCCTTCGTCAAACCTTTTCGATTCAATTTTCGTTTGCAGCTGCGACCAGGGATTGAGCATGTTTTCGACAAAGAGATTATGCACCTTTGCAAACAAAGTTTTCAGATGGACTTCTCGACTTGGTTCCGCCAACTCTGCCACCATGGCAATTACCTTGATGTTGGTACTCGTAACATAACCTAAGAAGTTGTGTTAGATACCATAGCAGAGAGCAGGCACATAGATTAATAGAATGTAAGGCTCACCGTATATGTATGATTCTTCCATGGGACACAGCAGACCTATCCACTTGGTGTCGGAGCTCGACCTCCCTTTACCCTGTTTTTGCATCGCTTCTTCGATACTGTCAAGGGATGCGTGCATCATGAACTAGGAGCAGGATATTGAGAATTCTAAGTCGTCCGATATCTCACAGATGAGCAACAAAACTCCACTCACCTCTTTCCGAAGCGACAAGTGATGATCACGATTCGCCTCGGCAAAACCAAAGGCATCGTCAGGTTGGTCCAATTTTTCATCATCTGAGTTGGTGACGTCCATGAGGTAGAGAGGCTCGTTCGCCTTTCCAATGACGGCTAGACATTGTAATGGCATGGTCAGTATGTTGGCAAAGAAAGGATTGCACAAGGATGGTACTGTCAAAGCAACAGGCGGTCGGGTCACCGTCTATCAAAATTCGATATTATGACACACCATCGTCGTTTCAGTTTCTGTGAGGAAATAAAATGGGGTGATAATCTTCTTTGAAAGGGAAAGGGTTTCGGTACAAGTAGCAGATGAATGAATGACGTGATGGAAACATCAAAATCGTTGGTGGATTGATCACAAAGGCGGCGAAGCAAAGCTAAGCTAGCTCTACATTGTCAATTTGTTGGTTGTGAAGACGTTATCGCAGGGTAGCTGTCTAAACGTGCGCCATGCCATCGCCAGATAACTGGGAAAACAAGATCTTGAAAGCGACGGAAGGAAGCGCTTTGGTGCCCATCGTTCTCCTTGTCGTGGCCATCGTAACATTACTCGTTAGTCAACACATGCACAAGCAGCCCAAGAAGAACGAGAGCTGGACCAAGGAAGTTGCAGCTAGCAAAGCTAGTAAGGATGGAAAGTCACCGTCAACGGGACCGCTCAAAAATATTTGGGAAGAACGCAGGCGAAATGGATCCACGAAAGCGGAGATCCAACGAACAGACTCCGACGGCAAGCCCTTTGGCTCGTCCTACTACTACGCACACAATAGTCTACGAAAGACTGGTGGGTATACCGATGGCTTAAAAATGGAAGATTACCAAATGGGGACCCCGCGACTGCTCAGCAAAGGTGCACAAAACCCCGAAACAACAGGCGAAAGTGCAGACACGAATGTTGAAGATCCAACGCTGCCGCCCTCGAAACGAATCGTTTCTCCTAAGGATCCATCGTGTACCCCGATCACCAAGTACTTATGGGATGATCCTGGTGATCACAAGGCTGTGGGCACGATAAGGATTGATCAACTTGCTGATGATCTATCATGGAGAGATGCCGACGTTGAAGACATTCAGCTGGACCTAAAAGATGAGACGTGCTTGAAGGTGGTAGTACGAGTAAAAGAAGGCAAGTCATATCGCTTGCATATCCCAAAGCTTTACGGCAAAGTTCAGGAAGTCAAAAAAGTGTCCAAGACGAATCGGCTCCTGATTCGACTCTACAAGCGCAACAAGCATGCATCGACCGGTGAAATTGACGCGCAAAACATCAAATCATGGCCAACACCGTACAAGAATAAGGCTGCTTAAATTAGGTCAATAATTATTTTCCTTGTATGCATCCTAACGATCTGGGTTGCATCTGCTCCTGCAGAGTGTTGTGATGAAGTTGCACCACTGGCGCTTCCCGCCAAAAGAGTGAGGCTTTACAGGATGACAATCGAGCGACCCATATACCAGTATCACTGACAAAGCTCAGAGATGATGTGCGCCTTGAGTCCAGCTGCCAGAGCCTCAAAATTTGCCTCGCAGCTGTCGCCTCATCTTCGAACATCACAATAGTCGTGCAACCCCACACCCAAGCTGCGCTGATAACTGAGTCGCAGCGAAAACCAATCACGGCAAACATTGCTAGAAATCAAGTCAATAGGCTGAGATCGAATCCCAGGCTAGGATTTCTTTGGGACTCAGCGCGAGTTCATCTGCTGTCTCAGGAAGCATTTTGGAGGGCCGCTCTTCTCTAGACAATCCGAGAAACCGCATGGCATGACTTGTCTTTTCATGGGATTGTTAATCTTTCGAGGATACGTACTCCTGTTTAGTTGTGGCTTTTTGATCGGGTGAATGTAAATCCATTTCGCCATGTGACAACCACTGATAGAGGTTATTGGATTGGTTCAATTGATAGAATGCTCCTCGCGACGACCGTCCTGTGAGTTGTTGCTGCTGAGCTCATAATGATGAAGGAGGGCTGACGGCTCGTTGTTCTGTTGCTGTTCTCGAGTCTTCTGCGATTCATTCTCGAAAATTCTACCAAGTGGTTGTTTACTGCGTGCATTCTCCTCCGCCTCAGTAGTATTGTTGGTAGTATTGCTAGTAACAGGCTGATCGTCTTTGAGGATGTTGCACCTCAAGTCGCCTCTAGAGAGCTTTGATCGATACATGTTCTCGAAACCCAAATGATTGTCAGGGCGGCAATCAAGCATCCCGCTCGGAGGACTCTTCTCCACGTGATGATCATGTCGGAGGAAAGTGTAGAAGGAAGGACTAGGAGCATTCCTCTGACGAAAGAAGTGCGATGCTTCGCTTCGGCGACTTGGCTTTGCCGTGTGTGTTTTCATTCACGCGTACGCGTGCTGCTAGGTATACAGTACATGCACAGTGCCCTACGTCTGGTGGCTCTCTTTGTATTGGGACATGAAACGCCTCTGGATGTCCGCATACTCCCCAATGATGACAAGGCAGTGCTAGGTTGAAAGGTTACCTCCAACGAGCTGGAGTGCAGAAAGTCATTGAGCCCACCGGACGCGAGTCCATTGCTGGCATGCAGAAGGAAGTCCAAGCGTCAACCATGACACACCCAGTGGATCAATAAAATCACCAATCAGCAGCTTCTTCTTGTCTGAATCTGAATTTTTGTCCATCATCACATGCGGTCGCCTTGAATTGCCGCGGACGCGGCTTACGGTTCTTGACCTTCCTGGATCTCACCCACCAGCCGTTTGACACGTTCAGTCTCTCCTATGGCAAAGATCATCTTGCCGTCTGCCACGATCTCGAACTGATTGGCTGCATCACGAAACTGCAAGTTCTCTAGCACGGCTTGCAAGTTCTCTAGAGTCGACGACGATTCCAATCGGCAGGCCGCAACAGACACTGTCGGCGACTCAAAAAACACACCTATTCGATCAATCTGTTGAATTGTACCTTCCAGGCTCGGTTCTTGGGTCTTGACGTTACGATGAATACGAGTTTCGACTTGGGGTATTTCCAACACCAATTTGTGCATCACATAAAAGGTGGCAGGAATCACTTGCTCAACGGTCTTCCCCACAATCCCGACAGGTCCAGCCTTTGTCCTTCCCGGAATCTCCAAATGACACAAGTGACTGGACCGGACTGCTTTGATCGTCTCTTGCACCATTTCTCTTCCTCCAAAACAAACATGGGAACGTCGTTCTTCCATCCGTTGGTATTCGGGAATGTTTATCTCCACCAAGCAGTCACATTGTTTCAAGGGAGGCGGAGCAGCGCCGCCCTTGCGTTCGGGAGGAGGTCGATAGTTGCGTCCTCCATGTCCGCGTTTGCCTGTTGCTGCTCTAGCAGAAGAGCCATAGCCGTACATGAGGCTGTATTATTGCTGATCAGCAAAACTTCAAGTTTTGTTGTCAAGTTTGTTGCTGGGACTTGGATGATTCCTGATGTCCCCCATGGTTATAACATAAATGAGCTGCTGTACCATACGCATTGAAGTTGGAAAATATCAGTTGAATACTCGAATACAAGCCAAACGTCAGCAAAGGATATACTGACGTTTCCGACAATGAACATAAAATATCATTGTAGTTGGACAAAAATACGTTAGCGCAAAAGGCCATTGGAAAAAGTCAAACACCTGACGTGTGTCGTCAGAGAAGCAAAAAGCTGCTCAACTGCCGGAGGTTTCTTCCAATAGAATTCGGGTGATACAGAACCTATTTAATTAGCTTTATTTTTGTCAAAGTGTATTCTGACACCTTTATGAGAAGCATCTGCTTCGTGGTCATGGGTGGTATGACCAAAAGTATTGGAAGCAAAACAGACACATCATCCCCAATTTTGTGTGCAATTTCGCATCTTCTCTCACAACTCCACCGACGGTTGAGATTTCTGTTCACGTCCTTGTGGTTGTTGCATCGTTGGGATCTTGTATCGTACAACGTACCAAACATTGAAGCAGTCCTTATTAAAGCCAATTGCATATCGATCAATACCACCGCTTTCATGTCTCTACCACAATCATTAGATAACTCAGTTCCTATAATGACAAGCGACGCCGCACCAGACGCTAGCACCAGAATAAGAGCCAACTTTCTCAATAAGCTTGGAATCGATGAGGAGAAGAAGGAACAGCCAAAGATGAGAACTCCCTCGAGAGGATCTTTGCTTGGGAAAGTGCAAGTTAAACAAGAGCCTCTCAAGTTCCATCCTGACGAAGAACAAAAGCCTAGCAACAGTCCTTGGGCACATTTCTTTGGAACACAATCTGAGGATGCCAGCATGGCGTCTTCCCCAGCTTCGGTATCTTCTGGTTCCTTGAGCTCAAAATCAAAGGAAGGACCCCGCATCACTTTCAACACGGAAGTCAAGGTCCTTGGTATCCCCATGAGAGACGAATATTCGAATCGCGTCAAGCAACGTCTCTGGACCAACGCGGAAGACTTGGCATTTAACGCCCAGCGCAATGCGATGGAGTTTGCCGCGGAAGGTTGGAACTGGAGGACCGCCTTGGAGGATGAGAACATGTACCGCGACTCGGTGTCGGGTGAACTGATTCATCCAATTCACTGCGTTCAATATCATGAATAGGAGCGACTTTGAGTCACACCACGTGCACGTACGTGAGCTCACTCACCCACCATCACGTGGATGATCATGCTGACTGACTACAGTACCGACATGCCACGGAGTTTTCTGTTCATTCCAGCGATCCACCCACTTTTCCTTGTACAGTACATATACCTTGCATTCATTTGATACACAACACGCAATCCAACGATAGAAATACAACGCGCCCCATGCATACACACACACACCATCGAACAACGACAGGAATACAATATTGCTGCGTTTTTTCACACTATAGATTTACACTAATAAAGGCACCAGGTTTCTGTGAATACTAAGTAGTATCTTCTTGCTTCTGGGCATGGGTAGAGACAGCGTCTCGCGGAGTGCACTGGAGTATGTTACAAGACTGAACAGAATTTCTTCATGTTTGCTGTTGTAGTACTGAGAGCTGTGAAGTTAGTTCCATTGTACGCTATGGTGAAGAAACATGCATGAAAAAAGACCGGATGTACCACCTGGTACGAACCTCATGAATACAGTGTAAGCGTAGTTTGAATCTCACTACATTAACGCCAAAAAATGCGCTTTTAGAAGGTAAGGCTGTGTGTAAACTCTCGATACTGTCCTATCATCATGGGATGTACTTCGATGTAGTTCGAGCTGAAAGAACCCAACAACAAACACTGTCCGTTCGCAAGCTTATTGTCCAAGTCCATCCGTCATGAGGAGAGCCCTCACCAACTTCATTTCAATTGTGGACGTGATGTCAAACTGTGGCTCTTCAATCTTGCGTGAAAGTAACTCATCAATCGTCTTGCGAAGCCCACCAATCAAGGCCCCAATTCGAGCATTCGCGGACAACCTAGCCCAGTCTGCCACTACGATCAGGCCTTGACTAGCCTGGACTTGGAGGGAGCCGCCAAAGAGAAGGAGGGCATACGCACTGCATTCGGTGGCATCGCGAAGAAAAGGTTTGGACGTACGCACGAGTTCGTGGTAGACCAGCCACGGACAAGAATAGTTGCCTGTGGAAAAGTTGAACGACGCTGGATGCACAAAGACACGCTCTTCCGCAACATTGTGGTATTTACGGTAGATGGTCCCGCGTCCCTCTTGCGATTGATTGTCACTTGAGTCGGTGCCGGCTTGAATAAAGAATTTGAGCTCTCTGGCCTCCCCATCCTTCTCTTTGGCACCACCAATGGTTTCGGCATACTTGGTGCTAGGTCTCATCACTCTGACGATCTGACTGGGAGCCAAAGACGCCACAGCACATGTCCGAATGATCCTCCAGGAGTTTGCGTTGCGGTCTGATTCAGTCGTACTGTGGTAACCAGCAGATGAGAGTGACGACTCCAATTGCCTCACCAACTGCTTCATGTCACGTAGAATATTTGGGTTCAATCCAATCACATTGCAATACTGTCGACGATCGGGGCCGACTGAGCTATCCCACTGCTGATAGACCGCAGACAACATCGCATGATCGGAATTACCGACTGCCTTGAACAGGTCAGACCGTGCTTCAAGCGTACGATCTCGCTTTGCATCCTCCAGGCTCTCTTCAGCGTCCTGATTGCGTCGCGGAAAATTGTCGACCCGAACAAAAGGACTGCGACCCGTGCTCATACCCGCTGCCATGGCCAATGCCGCGGTGCGGCAGCCCAGTATCGAGCCCATGACGAGAATCTTTCCAACTGGTGGTGGGGCGGGAATGCCCGCCAGGTGCATTCCAAGAGGTGTAAGTGCAAATTTGCCATCAGCATGCCTTTGACTCACAGCTCCAAGCTTTTGAAGGCTTAGAATGGCAGCGCCTAGCGATGATTGGTTAGGAGGATCCAACAAGGTCCGCATAAAGTTTCCAGCGCCTGTTTCAACTCCCAGAAACATGAGCGACAAAAGGGTCTGATCTAGCGCACACCGGTGTATTTCTGGCGTCCCGTGCTCTTGCAACTTTTCGTACGTAGAGCGCGAGATGAGCTTGTAGCAGGTCCCAGACTGGACACGTCCAGCTCGACCTCGACGTTGTTTAAGGCTTGCTTTAGCAGCAAAGCGTTCCAAGAGAAGAGGCATGCGGTTGACAGGATCATATGAGCTCTGTTTTTCTCGACAGGAATCGATCACAATCGTACAATCCGGAATAGTGATTGACGTTTCCGCAACATTTGTCGACAGAATTACTTTGGTACATCCGAAACGAGCAGGTTTGAAAACCAAATTTTGGTCCCTTGGTTGAAGCCCACCATGAAGAGGTAGCAAATCCAACGACAGACCCCTGGTAATCTTAGCAATCGCGTTCTTTGCGTTGTTTATTTCGGGCGCGCCCGACAAGAAGACCAGTATAGATCCCTTGTCATTCTTCCTTTGAACCAATGTCTTCACCAGTCGCCCCAGCATATCAAAATCAACATTGCTCTCGTCGACTCTCTTCACCAAGTCTTCAATTGGAATCCCATGGCCTGAATTAGCTTCAGAAATGGTTGAAGCCGTGCTCAGGCTATGCGTATCATCTGTTTCGTCGTCGTCCTCTTCACCATCTGATCGTTCGGAATCAGCCCAAGGATTCGATTTCCTGGGCCTTTGATAGCCACCGCCGAATCTCGGCTTTTTCTTTCCCTTCTTTGGAGGAATGTAGCCCGTCAATTGGAGGACATCCTCCAACATGAAGTCAGTCACTGGGAACGTTCTTCCAGGAATGTGCATGCGCGGCGTGCTCGGTCCCCAATATCCAGCGAAGCGATCTGCGTCAAGGGTCGCAGACATTAAGACCACTCGAAGGTGAGGAGTACTCGCAATGCAGCTTTTCAGGACACCCAGTAGCACGTCGGTATCCAAGTGCCGCTCGTGGACTTCATCTGTAGGAAGAGAACGTGATGCCGTTGAGCTGAGTCAATGGGATGGGAGATTATCCCCACAAAAATACAGAAGTGAACTTACCAACGATAATGTGAGTGACGCTGTCCAAGGCACCTTCCGACTGGAGCTGTCGTAGAAGCACGCCAGTTGTGCAGAACATGAGGCGGGTATTGTTGCACATTGCGACGTCACCTCTCACAACGTACCCAACACTACCGGATCCAGGCTGCGACTCCCCGCGTTCGTTCGCAACACGAGCAGCAACACCAGTAGCTGCAAGACGCCGAGGCTGGGCAACGACGATCTTAGCGTAATCCGGAGCCTCCTCTAGGATAAACTGAGGTATTTGCGTCGTCTTTCCGCATCCAGTGTCGCCAGTAACCAACACGACACGACCAGATTCTTCGGATTTTTTCATTGCCTGAAGAAAGTCTTGTCTCGCTTTAGCAGCAGGAAGACTTCCGCGTTGCCGACGAATATTGGCGTCGAGTTCGGGGAAAGCAGTTGCTTTTGGTGTTTTCCTGGGTGGTAATGACCAGAACGGCGAACGCTGCCTCGGTCGACGTTTTCTTGCCGGTCGAGCGTTGCTTGGGGCCTTGCCTTGCACCTGCTGCGCTTTGGGTTTCGCTTGCGTCGGCGCCTTTTCAGCCGACGATGCCAAGGTCACAGGTTTCAGCTCTCCATCTTCAGCCTCTTGAAGAAGCTCTTGGGCTTTTCCAAAGAGTTCATACATCATTGGGTCTTCCAAAGGTAGTTCACTGAGGAACTGAATCAGTTTAATATGAACAGCTACACCGTGGTGAGGCTTGGACCACTGGCCGCATATAAGTATTCGATCGACATGAACAGCAGGATAGATCCCATCACGAGTGATGATGCACAGTTCAAGCTTCTGTTTGTCATCGGACGACGACAGAGAGATTTTCACAGTCGTAGTGCCCTCTTGACGATTGACCTGGCACTCCTCGGGAGGGAAAATGGCCTGTAGCGCCTCCAACTCATCCCCCGCCAATTCCATACATTGAGCATGATCAACATTTTCTGACTGAGTTGTAAGAGCCGTTGCAGCCTTTGAACAAAGCGCTTTCCATAAAAGGGTATCAATAGCACCCTCGCCACTATCAACCCTTTTGCTCAAGCTACTTGCTTCAGGTATTGTAATACCGTAAGTTGACGACAGGTGCTGTATTGCTGGAGGTACATCTGTTTGCTTTGTTGATTTCTCTCCGGCAACGATGACGTCGAGAGTCCGTCCTCTTGGATCGAAGCCTTCGGGTAGCTGGTCTTCATCCAAATGAATGCACAGCCATTGTAGGCACTCATCGTATACCCCGTCCCACTGTTCCTCGCTGGGAGCTGACAAGACGCCGGATTGCACCTCGGAGAATGACTTCTTCGCCTGCGACCTCGTGAAGCCCTCCGTGTGCAGTCTTTCCACAACATAAGCCTTCAGATCGTCATCGTCTTCATCTTCGTCATTGTCGTCGTCGTCTTTTTCATCCCATTGAATGGGATCTCCACGCAACAGAGTCTCAATCCGCTTTCTCATCTGCGCCGACAAGAAGACCTGGTGGTCACGATTTGCCACCCGCACTGCCTCATGTTTCTGAATACGCCGATTGCGCTCTTGTCGTTTTTGGTCCTGTTGACGTCGCTTATCAGCGCGTGACACAAACGTGTTTCCCATGGCCAGGCCGGTTGATACCTTGGCACCTCCTGTCCTGACACCTCCTGTCCTGACACCTGTGGTCCCTTCACCGTTTGAACCTTGACCCTGAGCTTCCGGCTTCCTATTGTTATCAGGAACTCTTCCTGCAGGTTTGTTCTTCGTAGTCTCTTTCGCTGCCTTTACAGCATGCAACCACGTTGTCTTGTATGGTTCCGGAAGCTTGCGCTCATGAGGGATGCTAGGCGTCAAATGAAGCAACGCCAGCAAGGCTGCTTCTTGTCTGGCTTGTTCGTCATTCCCACATGCCTCTCGCGGCACCAAAATCAGATCATGGTCTGTCCCACGCCTTGCAACCTTGGCATCTTGTACAATGACACGATACTTGTATGATCCAATCGACTTGTACTTGGGGCGCGGTCGACCCTCGCGTTTTGTCACTTCATCCAGCAGCTGCGTCGGCAGTCGCTGCCACTGCGCCACCGTGGTCTTTCCGACAGCTGTAGTAGTAGCCTCGACAGACTTGGAAGAAATCTGACCTGACGCACCTTTTTGTTTGTGGCCCTTCCCGCCCCATTGCTGTGTCTCGCCATCCCATCGGTGGCCTCGAGAGGGTCGCTCAGGGCGGTTGCCACAGGAACACTCGTAGAGATGTGTGCACGTACATTTCGGAGCAGCGGCTGCCTTTCCTCCTTTTCCACCGCCCTTTGCTTTGGTCTTTCCCATTGTCTTCTTGGGTTGTGAGAATGTCTATCGTATCGGAGGGTGATGACAAAATTCGTGTGGCTGGCGGCTGAAGGACTACGTTTCAGCAGCTAATCCAGTAGGGTATACGCTACTGAATACTGTACCGTGTACGCTATGCTAACGGAGACACCTTTCTGCTGGAGAGCCTCTCTATACTCTAGGCGATTGCCTTGACAGAGTTGTGCTACTTGGGCCGACTAGCGTAAGTCTCGCGTATGGTAAGGCCCTTGCTGTTTGGCTTGTAGAGTGGTTTGTAGCGGCCGGAGCACTCGGAAGTAAGTCGATGCATCAGTTATCTAATTATTAGCGTACTATATAGGTAACCGAGAGTCGAGAGAGCAGTGGCATCCGTTGTCATAAGTCTCAGCAGCAAGAGGCAATGATTGTTGGTGATGGTGTCCACCCCAGAAAAACGAAAAATATGGATGTCATTTTGGCCGAGTGCTTCCGTCGTACACGTACCGGTAACATTCGAGACGGTCCACATCAACCTTGAAAGTCCCCGTAACAACATTGCGCATAGAAGAAGAGGCAGATTCGCGATGGAACAGGTCTCAGGAGCATTCACGAGCCTGGCGCGATCCACTCGCTCCTCACTTGGGGCTGCCTTTCTGTGTAGCTGTACCATCACAGACTGCTCGTGCTAAACTTCAAAACTACTGGAGCAGTCCAACTGAATCGGTTACTACAAATCCAATAGCATGCAAGCTACAACGCAGCCGAGCCTTTGCTCCAATCCTGCCGATCATACAATGTAGTCGTCGTAGGATGGAATCAATTCAAGTCGTGGCTCCTGTCATCGCGGCTCACGTCTAGATGAAGGTCACACTTCGAAACGGGAAAGCTTGAGACGTTAATATGAGCGCTAAGCGAGCGTTATCTGATATTTATTACCTTCATACCTAAATAAGTATAATACATTTATCAAGAATAGCTGCGCAATAAGAGTTGAGACGGCGGGAGTCATTGACGTTCCACGTAGAAATGCACACCCATTTACTACTGAGAAGACGATCGCTTGGGAAGACGCTTGGGCTTGGGTTTTGCGTTGTTGCGTGCACTCTGTGTGTGTGCACCAACGCTCTCTTTGAAGCCCTGGCGACCAAAACCTTTGACCTTATTGGAGTCTCCAACGTAGTTCTCTCATGGATCAGGACGGCCCGTACGATGGCCACTTTGAGGCTGATATCCAATACGCCCAAGATGGGTTCGGCGATCCACAAGCGGAGCAGTATTTCGATGGAAATGCTCCAGATCAAGACCAAAACACCATGTTCTCAGGCGACTACGAATCGATTCCTGATGTTCTTCAACTGAATCACCTTTGCGCCAATGCTACTTCTCCTGCTGATAGTTCGAAAGAAGCGAAAATGGAAGCTGAAGAGTCATGGGAGCCTGTACGCGAATGGCTGAGGAATCACAACGCGGATGAAGTACGTCAAGCTGCTGAGCAGCGAGGCGACTCAAGCATGACTGCCTTGCATTTCGCTTGCCGCAACCAGCCTCCTATTGATGTTATCAATGTCTTTCTCAGTATCGCCATTGAGACTGTGCAGTGGCCCGACACCTTTGGGTGGCTTCCAGTTCACTATGCGTGTGCATGCGGGGCTGGGACAGAGGTCATTAGTGCACTCGCTGAAGCGTTTCCGGAGAGTAAAACCACTGTCGATCGTCGCGGACGGACGCCTCTTCATTTCGCGCTCGGTAACGGAAACCAAAACCCCGATAAGTTGGCTTCACCGGCTGTGGTTGCAATTCTATCCTCCTCTGGTGCTGCTTCCTATGCAGATGATAATGGGATGCTTGTAAGTTTGTTTGTTTTCGGGTTAAAACGCGATTCAGAATCTCGCAAGCCCTCACCTTGTTCTTCGTGATTCTTTCCAGCCGCTTCACTATGCGTGCGCCTACGGTGCATCAGAAGAAGCTCTCTACGTGTTGACAGCAGCCCACCGTGACGCAATTGGGACTCGCGATCGCAACAAACGTACTCCACTTCACTTTGCCCTTTCGAACGCTGGCCGTCCTGCGTCCCCTGGCGCCGTTCGTCACCTCCTGGAGCTTGATCAGCGCCTTGCCAATAGTAATGGGGGTCCTCTTCCGCTTCGCGTGTTGGCCGAGTTTTCCCACACACTCCGTCGTGAAGGCGATGATGCTAATCGAGGAAGTGTGCAGAAATGTTTGGAGCATTTGCTTAACTCGGACCCTGATCCCACGGCCGATTTCTTCACTGCTCTCCAATCTCTCCCCGACTGGCTGCAGGAGCGAGCGGTTGTCTTGCCTTCTGTGCAGGTCTTGCTGAACGACAAGATTTCCCAGCGATTTCCTACAATGGTCTTGATGGGAGATTTCTACTTCCTCGCTATCATTATTGTCGCCTACTCGTTGAACATCACAGATTCTATTCAAAGACGAAGAAACGAAAATGAGGATGCTGCAATCAGAATAGAAAATCTGAGTGCTCTGTACATTGGGGCTGGGTACTTTCTTTTTCGTGAGATTGTACAAATGATATCCCTGATTTCTTTGAAGTCCTTCCATATCTGGGTCTACGATGGAAGTAACTGGCTTAACGTCATCTTCTTGGTTCTTGTACTGTACTGGACGATCTTAATGCAGACTGGTGGTGGTGATCATGATGTGTTCCGTTATGGATCAGCAATCAGCGTTATTGTCCTTTGGCTCAAGGTACTGGCCTTTTTGAGGAATATGCTTATCGATTTCGCCGTGTTCGCTGGTGGTGTGTTCTATGTTTTTAAGCGCCTCGTTGCTTTCTTGACGGCCTTGATGATTATTCTTATTGGATTCTCGCAAATGTTTGTGACCATCTTTCTTCAAACTGATTACTGCGACGGCTGGCCACCGGAGAAGGGCAACGAAACAGAGTGTCCATCTGACGATAATAAGACCACAAAACCGTATTGCGAATACTGGACGGCGTTCCTCAACGTATATACAATGCTTCTCGGAGAAGTCGACGAAACGGTGTTTCAAGTCGAACCAGAGATCCAGGCAGTTGCAGTCTTCTTCTTCATTGTCTTCATGTTTTTGGTCGTTATTCTTCTGGCCAATGTGTTGATTGCTATCGTCACTGATTCTTATAAAGTTATCCAAGACCAACGTGCCGCTATTGTGTTCTGGACGAACCGCCTTGATTTCGTGGCAGAGATGGATGCCATTGCAAATGGACCATGGAAACGGCGAATTAGGGCATTCTTTGGCGCGAAAACTGTCGAGAACACTGGTCATGTGGAAGTTTCGTTTGGAAAAGAGTTCTGGAAGCGGTTGATGGATCTGTTTGAAGATGAGGTGGATGACGACATTATGTCAATTGAGTTCTGGGCTTACAATCTTCTTCGTGTTGTGACTGCATTGTTCATCATCCCCGCTTGGATTATTCTTGGAATCTTCTCAGCTGGTTGGTTCTGGCCACCTCAGCTTCGTGAGCTCATTTTCACCAGTACTGTGTCAAAACACTCTTCCGAGTCGGAACGTGAGGACGAGCTTCGAAAGACTCAAGTTACTATGCTTCAAAAGGAAGTCAAAGAGCTTGCCGAAGACATGACGCAGGAGTTGAAAGTGGATAGGATTCAAGTCGTCCAAATGAAATCTGCAGTGGCTGACCGTCGTGCTGAAATCGCAAATGAAATGAAGCACATTAAGCGCATCATGACTATGCTTTTTGACCAGCAAGCAGCCCTCTAAATCTTCGCGGGTGGCCACATCCAAATGGCCACATCCAAAACTGTGTTTTTCGATGCAAGGATCTCTACATCATCTAACCTTCTTATTATTCTGCATGTTATCTAACTTCTGTCGTCTATTGTTGGGTTTCAGAAGAAAACGAAAATCACTCAAAGTAATTGTGGAGGGAAGGCCTGAAGTTTTGCGATGCAATTTATGATATTTTGTTGTGCGGCAAATTGAAAATACGTGTAGTTCGACCAACATTTATTAGAACTCTAAAGAGCGAGAAGTAGCATTTGGAGTGAAAAGTATCAGGGAAGCGTTTGTGTTCTCCGTGTTCACTCAGTCTTTACTTTCAGACAATCTACAGGGATGATCTAGAAAGCTGAGAATACGGGCTTTCTGGATCATCCACCACTTTGGAACTTACCTTTAGTTCTCAATGAACTACAAGCCTCCGAAAACGGAGGGTAGCCAAAAACAAGCGA
>JAVCKV010447717.1:0-12224 GCA_032274145.1 Herpochondria borealis | reverse complement strand
CCCTGATTCAAATAAGCAGTAACATAGTTAAGTAAAAATTGAATTAAGATTCTTTGATCCTGATGCGTACATTTTTCAAAATCCTTTTCAAATAATTTTTTGAGTTTTAAAAAGGAATTATGCTGATAAGTACGATGTTGAAGAAGTTGTAGAAATTGAGTATAAAATTTAAAGTAGAAAGATGGATTTTTCTTAGCAAACTCAAGAGCATCAGAAATACCAAATAGTGGTTTGTCTTCATTAAGTATATTTTTTCTTAAGCGCATTTCTATGGCTAGTCTTAATTTTGCCAAATAAGAAAAGGTATCTAAATTATCAATCATTTTTTGTTGACTATCTATTTTCGATAAAAATTTATCGGTATGAGGATGTAGATAAATACTCTCATAGAGTAAAAAACTTTCGAGATAATGAGTGTGGTCATGAATTGATTTTTTCTCTAAAAGCTTAACAGAATTTTTAGTTGTTTTTTCAAAAGAATCTACAAGCCCTTTGCGATTGTAGGCTTTCATAAGGAGACGCTGTTGTGTGAATTTTTCATATTTCAATTCATTGATAATTAGAAACTGCTCTAAGGTTTGCATTAATTTCATAGGTGTTTTACGCTCTATTTTTTGATTGGTAAAATAGCTTTCTAAGGATGCTTTATCAAAGCCTACAAAATCATTTTCGCTTATTCGACTGATGATAAGTTCAAATAAAAAAATTACATCATTTGATATATTGAAAAAATCACTTTCTAAAAAGGTTACAAAATGATCTCTTTTTTTTTAGCTAAATGACCGTATCAAAATAATGACTTTTTTACAAAAAATTGAATTTTTAATATTTACTTCTTTCATAACTATTTGATTATCAACAGTATAATTATTTTGTTGAATATAAATATATAGAATTATTTGATAAAACTACATTATGTTTATTTATTATACTGTTCTACTTTGTCGCCTAAACCAAAAAAGCAATTCAACATGAAATCATTAACCCCTTTTGTCCTTATTGTTTTTATAACAATATGTTTACCAACACTATCTTTTTCCCAAACAGATAATTTTGAAAATCTTTTACAGCAACTTACCAAAGAAGTAGGGGAGGTCACCAGTAAGAAATATACTTACGAACAAGTCATCACTTACGACAGCCAATTCCCTTACAAGGCTTCTCTAGAATCAACACGGATAGATAATAAAGGAAAATCTCAAACTCAGACCTCACAGTATAATTTTAAAGACTTGGATAAAGCAAGTATTCGGAGACTTACGGATAAAGGGATACTTACTTTAAAAGTGAACGTCAAGAAAAAGCAAAAATTTATTGGAACTACTGAAAATGGAGAAAGAGGTCGATATAGCGACGAGCTAAAGATAGTAACGGCAGACGTCGATAATTCTCGGATCATCGAAGAGCTACTCGAAAAAATAATTTTGTTGGCTAAAGACATTCCTCCACCTGCACCACTTCCTGCTACTTTCGAGGCACGTATTGATTGGCTAACGGAAAATATAACCGATGCAGAAGTTGGTGGGAAGTCGATTCAACAAAAAATTCGTCAATCTACGGAGATGAATAATCGCTTAATTTTTGAGGTAGAAAAGGAGGGAAAAAAAGAAACAGAAAAAAATATTTACTCTTTTAACCTTGCAGACCTGAAAGGAAAAAGAATGCGTCTGGAAGTGAAAAATAAGGATGTGTATTTGGAAATAAATGCTAGTGAAAAATATATTCGTCATGAGAAAAATGGGGAGTTACAAAACTTTAGAGATGATTTTAAAATCTACGTGAAGGAGGATATTGAGCTGGGGAAAAATATTGTACAAGTATTTCAAGACCTGATTGAGGAAACAAGTAAGGCTACAAAAAATCTAGCTTCAGTTAATACTAAGGGAAATTTGTCGGTTGCTGAAACGGTAGATGATGGAAAAAATACCTACCAACAAAAAATAACGGGGACTTGTGAATTGGTTTTTGAAACTAGTTCTGAAAATAGAAAAGGAGAAATGGAGACAACGATTAATCATTTTAATTTGGATGACTTGAACCCAAAATCAGTAGAAATAAAAGTGTCTAGAAAATCAATAAAAGTATTAGCAAAAACAGAAAAGTCAAAAAAGTTGATTCAAAATATGGAAGAAGGAATCGCTAAAAATTATGCTAACCAAATTGAAATTAGAGCAAACAGTATTGAGGTTGCCAAAACTTTAAAAATACAATTGGAAAATAATATAACGAGTTGTGACGGAAATGCCGCTTGTAAAATTTCTGGTAATGAAGGAATGAACTTCGTCAAAGAAAATGTAAAAGATATTGAGATTGGTTCAAAATCATTTACCCAAGTTTTTGAACCTAGTGATGAAGAAAATCAATGGCGTTTTGCGCAAACGGAAATCAAGAAAAAAAGCGAAAAAGAGAAGGCTTACATTTTTAACTTGGTTGATATTGATTCCAAGAAATTAGATTTTGAAATATCTAAAAGAGAGGTGGTTGTAGTTTTGGAAACCAAGAAAAGAGAAGAAATCATCAAGACTTATATTGATGGAGAACCAGATGATTATGTGAATAAGATCGAGATACTTGTAGCGGATATTTCAACTGCTCGAAACTTAGTTTGCGCATTGAAAGGGGAGATAGAAAAATTAAAATAAGTTAAAGTTTATTGGGAGATTATATTTTTAGCGAAGCGTAATTTCCCAACAAACTTCTATTACTCATAACCCCATTTTTCTTCATTCGATCAAAAATAAAAATGAAAAAAATATTAACCTTATCAACAATTTTAATTTTGACTTTTTCCTTGAATGGTCAAGACATTTCTGGTTTTTGGCAAGGGGTATTATATCAACAGAGTGGAGTAAATGTAAACTTTTTCCCATTTTCAATGACGCTTGACCAAAATGGAAGTGATATAAGTGGAACATCAGAGATAAGGTCAAGTGGCAATTTGAATTTTTTTGCAGTTATATCTTTGTCAGGTATCTTAAATGATACAACTTTTCAATTTCAAGAAATAACGATTTTAGACCAGTTAACAGACGGTTCTTCTTCTTGGTGTATTAAAGGAGGTAACCTAGAATATGATAGTACCTTACAAAAGTTTGAAGGTAGCTGGGAAGCTCCAAATTGTAATCCTGGAACAATTGAACTCTTTAGGTTAGCTATTATTTCTGATACAATTTTTTGCTCTAATGAATTAACTCAATTGGAAGTAACTGGACAAAATGTAAAATGGTATTCAGATGAGGGTTTGACAGATTCCCTTCATAGTGGGAACACTTATACTCCTTTAATTACGACATCAACCACTTTTTACATTACTCAAACACATTATAATACTGAAAGCCCATCCATTCAATTAACAGTTATTGTAAATCCAGAACCAACCATTGACAATGTTATAATTTCACAAAATGGTTGTGAAATAACTAATGGTACGATTGATATTATAGCTTCTAGTGGTACGGGACAGTTAGAATATTCTATTGACGGAAATAATTACTATTTATCTAATAGTTTTGAGAATTTAGCTTCGGGAAATTATTCGATTTACATAAGGGATAGTGTAGGTTGCATTAATGTCCAAGAAAATGTTTTGGTAACAAATAATCCATTACCATCAACTTCTATAACAGGGGACTTAGAAATTTGTGAAGGAGAAAACAGCATATTGCAAGCAAGTGGTGGAACTAATTTTTTATGGAACAATGGGCAAACAACAACTTCAATTACGGTTAATTCACCTGATACTTATTCCGTTACTCTTACAGATGCTTTTGGTTGTGAAGCCTATGACTCTGTTTTTTTAATAGTAAATCAACATCCATTAGTAAATTTAATATTGCAAAAAGATTCATTTTGCATCGACGATGAAAGCTTTCAATTATCAGGAGGGACTCCATTAGGAGGCTTTTATTCAGAAGGAGGAAATAATATAGATTCTATTAACCCGATGTTGCTTGGAGAAGGACTTCATAATATTACTTATAATTTTTCTGACCAAAATGGATGCTCCGATTCTGCATCTCAAGAAATTTTAGTAGAAAATATTAGTTGCACAACTTCCTTAAGTGAAATCGAAAGGTCTCAGTTAATTAAAATTTCACCAAACCCTGCCTTTGAATTTTTAAATATACAAGTCAAAGAAATTACATCAAAATTCAGTATTAGATTATTTAATATTCAAGGAAATTTAGTCTACTCTGACTGGCTATCTTCTGAATCTATTTGGATTGGTGATTTGCCAAAAGGAATTTATTTCATTAAAATTTATAATGGAGATTATTTTTTCACTAAAAAAATAATCTTTCAATAAAGAAAGAAGGCAGAAGAGAATAATGTATACTATTTATTAAAAAGTAAAAAACCTAAAAATAATGAAACAAGCACTACTGCTATGCCTACTCCTGTGGTTAGGCATTTCTTCAGACTTATTTTCCCAAGAAATGTCTTTTTCAGACCAACTCGTAGATGGTACTCCCAAAACTATCATTATTGGTTTTGATACAGGTAAACAATGATTTAGAAAAATATTGGGATGAAAACTAAAAGATAGTTTAATAATATATTTTTATACAAACCTTAAAAAACTAATACAATGAAAAAAGCAATTTTACTTTTCGCCTTTTTAGGATGTTTTTTATTTGCAGAAAGCATTCAAGCACAAGAATTCAAATCAGCCGTGGGAGCTAGATTAGGTTATCCACTTTCTATTTCTTACAAAAAATTTCTGGGAGAGTCTAATAATGCACTTGAAATTTACGCAGGGACTAGAGGCTATAATGTAGGATTTAGTTCCAATTTTCGGTTTTACTCGGTGAGCGGTGCTTATCAAAGGCACACACCTATAGAAAGTGTAGAAAACTTAAGTTACTATTATGGAGCAGGAGCTTCCATTTATTTTTGGACATTTGGAGGTTTTGATGGGGATAATGCTGCTACCTCTTTTGGGGTTCAAGCTTATGGAGGACTATCTTATACATTTGAAGATAAACCAATCAATCTAAGTTTGGACTGGGTACCGACCTTTTTCCTTAATGGATATGGAAATGGATTTGGTGCAGGATACGGAAGTATTGCTGTGAGGTATGTTTTGTCAGGAGGAGAATAACAATAGCTTTCTTAACATATAATTTAAACCTTATCGGAAGCATAGCAATTAGCTATGTTTTCGAAAGGTATTAAAATTACGATTGCTAAAATGAAGATGAAAAATATGTAACAATATTTTTACTGAAAATATGCTTTATCGAAATACTAAATTTAATTAATATCGATTTACTAGAGTTTGTTTTGATAGACATATAAGAATATAGTTTTAACGGAAATGTTTTTACTTTTCATAATTGAAATGGTCTCTGAATCCGTGATGAGGAAGTGTGTATTGCACATTTTTTTACAGGAAGGAGTATGTAATCTATAGAACTTATTAATTCACTTAAACAATTTATCATGAGAAAAAATCTTTATTTCGCTTTTTTTGTTTTGATTCTCTTTTCTTTTTCTTCTTGTAATTTATCCGATGATGATGATAGCCGTGATGAACCTCAATCAGGAATGTTAAAGTTCAAAGTTGACGGAAATCAATACACTTCCAATGATGCTAGTGGAGCTATTCAATTATTGTTTGGAAGTAAGATTTTTAATGTACTGGCAAATACTATCGAAGGAAGGCCAGGTGAATTTTTTTTGTTGACTTTTGCGATATACGAAGACGAAGAATTGACTACTCAAACCTATAGTATTTGTGATGGAAACAAAGATAAGAACTGTGTAAACCTAAGTAATTCTAGTTTGATATCTGTCTCAGCAGAAAAGATTTTTAGTGCAAGTGCTGATAATAGCGGTGAAGCATCCGCAACCTTTGATTTTTTGGATTATCAAGCTGGGGGAAAAGCGTCAGGAACTTTTTCAGGAATTGCCATAGATGGGAACGGGAATGAAAGAATAATTACTGATGGGGAATTTGATGTAACCATTTTAGAATAAAATCTCAACTCAATAAGATTTTTTTTACAAACGATTTTACCACCTCCAATTTAACTTTTAAAATAAATTAGCAAATTTTTATCTCAATAAAAATAAAAAATCATGAAAAACACATTATCATTATTACTACTTGTAACTGTATTGTTATTTTTTTCTAGCTGCAAAAAAGATATTGTCAAATCCGAATGGGAGCAGTATTGCGAAGAGACTGCCTTAGGGGGTGAAGTCAACCTAACTATTGATGGAGAAAACTGGGCAACGGGATGTGTTCAAGCTATTTATACGGAAACGACTAGTGCGGATTATTCTTCTAAAATCTTATGGGTTTACGCTTACAACTATGGTTCTACTTTTTATAATGGTTCAGATATAGAAGTGTTCTATGCTGCCTATGTAGAAACTACGTCAGGAGGAGTTACGGAAACAGAATCTACCGCAGTATTTGTGGACGATTTTTTCACGGGTACTCAGAGTTCTAATACTTCTGAAGGAAATTATTTTTCATCAGACCCTGATATGACCTCTACAGATGCAATTACCATTTCTCAAATTACTTCTGATAAGGCTACGGGGACGATGAGTTTCAAATTATTTAATGATAATAATAGTGAAGAAATTTCGGTTACGGGATCATTTGAGGCGGTTATTCAGAATTGATGATTAGCTGAAGAATTGTAAAATAATTTTTTCACAAAAATTAGAAATTAAATAACCTGTTTTAGGTAATTGGGCTGTTTGATTCCTATTTCCAAAACCAATATTAAAATGAAACCCCTATTTCTAATACTTAATATTTTTACTTTCACGTGTACAGTTTTTGGTCAAGTTAATCTTGATTCTATCTTAGTTGCTTATTATAATTTTGATAATAATATATCTGATCAATCTGTAAATGCCAATAATGGCACTTTGCAAGGGGCACCAATATTTATGACTGGAGTAAATGAAAAATGTCTAAGTTTTGACGGTCAGGATGATTATGTAGAACTCAATAATTCGCTCCAGCTAGATAATGAATTTTCAATATCCGCTTGGGTAAAAACATCTGACACTAATAAAGAATGGCAAACGGTAATAAGTAAATATGAATCAAATCAGTATGGACCATATTGGTTTGGACTTCACTACGATAAGGTAAATTTTTGGATATCAGATGGTAACGGCGGTTATGTAGATTTTGATTCCGAGATAACTTTGGAAGAAGATATTTGGTATCACATCATCTGGACAGGTAGCAATGGAGAGGGTAAGTTTTATATCAATTGCGCATTAGATGATTCAGTAGAAAGCATCCCCTCATTGACACAAAATAATGATAAGGTTACAATTGGAAGGCAAGCCTTATATCTATGGAATGTAGATAATTATGCAGATTGGAATGGAGAGATTGATGAAATGAGAATTTATAACAGGGTACTTACGGCAGATGAGATTGGTCTACTTTGTAAAGGAGAAACGGTATCAGCTACTTCTGTAAGTACAGCTAGGGAAATTAATATTTTTCCTAGTCCGTTCCGCAACAACTTAAACATCATCTACGAAGGAACATCCAACGGACCTATCGAAATAAAAATATACGACATCTTAGGCCATCAAATTTTTTACAAAAAAACAATGATCCAAAATAATCTAATGGTGAATAGTGAAAATTTTCCAAATGGAGTTTTGCTGATACATCTTCATACGGAAGATGGTAGCTATACTTTTAAAGCCATAAAATTGGAATAGAGTAGGCTATTCTTTTTCAAATTTGGAATTGCTTTTAACGAAAGGTTTTGGCTTAGTTGAACCCTTCTATATATTAACTTCAAGAATAAAAACATTAACCATGAAAAAAAATATTTTTTTTTTACTATTAATTTTTCAAATAAATTTCACTATTGCTCAGGATAGTTTTGAGCCTAACAATGATTTTACAAGTGCAGCATTAATAACTTGTGATGATACTTACCAGCCTTTTATACAGGTTACAGGAGACAAAGATTGGTTTGAAGTGAATGTGAGTCAGGCAGGAGTGTTACAAGTTCGCGTTACAGGAGTACCAAGTAATTTAGATTTAAATCTTGAAATTTATCAATTAGAAAATGGGCTCCCTAAATTAATCGCAAGTGATAATGATACTAACTCAGATACAGGACAAAATTTAAGAGCTGAGGCATTTTTGTCAGCAGGGAATTATTTAATTTTAGTAGAAGATGAAAGTGATAATGCTTCTTCTAATTCAGAATCGTATAATTTAACCGTAGTTTGCATTCCTGATGATCAGGAAATTAACCAAACTATAGATTTAGCAAAACTAATTCCTCAAGATACTTGTTTTGAATCTAGTATTTTTGGGGAAAATAATTGTTTTTTTAATTCTAATACTGGTAACAACGATCAAGAATGGTTTAGAGTAGAGATTAGCGAACCTGGATATATGAGAGTTCGATTAACTTCTGTCCCAACTAACCTAGATCTTAATTTAGAAATTGTTCAAATTATAAATGGACAACCCAAGCGGATTGCAGATGATAATGATAGTAATTCAGATGGGGGACAAAATTTAACCTCTTCTGCTTTTTTAGATGTGGGAACGTACTACGTACACGTAGCAGATGAAAGTAACAACAACACCAATCAAGAAACCTTTACTTTTTGCATCAACTATTTTCCCAGTCAAATGGAAGTCAATCAAACTCTTGATTTAGCAATTTTGATTCCACGAGACACTTGCTTTGAAGGAGAAATTTATGGCGAAAATGAATGTTATTTTACAAGTAATGATGGAGATAATGACCAAGACTGGTTTGAAGTACAGATCAATGAGCCAGGTAAATTTAAAATAAGAATTACTTCTGTTCCGACTAATTTAGACTTAAATCTTGAGCTTTATCAAATTATTAATAGCCAACCATTTTTAATAGCAAATGATAATGATAGTAATGCAGATGGAGGACAAAACTTGACTTTAGTTGCGTATTTAGATATAGGAACATATTTTATTCGTATTGAAGACGAAAGTAATAATAGCACTAATCAAGAAACTTTTACGTTTTGTTCCGAGTTTTTTCCTGATGATAAAGAAATTAATCAGACTATTGACTTAGCCAGTTTAATTAGTCGGGATACCTGTTTTGAGGAAGATATATACGGAGACAATAGAATTTATTTTACCACAAATGATGGAGATAATGATCAGGACTGGTACAGAATTAACGTGAGTACACCATGTACATTAAGTGTTGATATTACAAGTGTCCCTACCAATTTAGACTTAAATCTTGAACTATATAGAATCGTTAGTGGTCAACCTGAATTAATCGCAAATGATGGAGATAATAACTCAGATGGAGGACAAAATTTATCCATGCAGGTAGGTTTAGATGTTGGAACCTATTATATTCGTATAGAGGATGAAAGTAATAATAATACCAATCAAGAAACCTTTACCGTATGTATCAATGGATGCGAAAGCACCACGATTGTTTCTACTAATAACCAACTTTCCATCCCCTCAAACCCCACAGAATGTGATACTATGCTTCTTAATGCATCAGGAATTTTTACAGAAGATTGCTATGCTATTGATATACCAGTTTCTGCAACGGTTAGTGGAAATTCTATTAGTGTAAATGTAAATACTGTTTTTAATGCTGGAAATTGTACGGCTGGTTCATTTCCTTGGTCAGAAGATATAAACATAACCACTCAATCATCAGGCGAAAATATCATCACCTTTTACTTAGACGGGGTGCTCATTAGTACTCAAACGGTACAAGTAAATACTTGTACTACCAATCCCACCGATAATGATGGAGACGGTTTTTTTACTCCTGATGATTGCGATGATAATAATCCTAATGTAAATCCTGGGGCAACTGAAATACCTAATAATGGTATTGATGATGATTGTATGAATGGGGATAGTACGACAATCAATACCGATAGTCTCACCTTCATCGCAGGTACAGCAATAGGTGGCCCTGGTGGGACAGTTTTAATTCCAATCTCTGTTAGGAATTTTAGTAGTATTCAAGGATTTTCATTTTCAATGGCACTAGCTAATCCTAGTCTTGGAAATATTATTGGAATAGAGGAGACAGGAGCTCTTACTTCGAGTATTGGAGTTGCAGCTTCTTGTAATTGTGGATTTACTTGGTTTTCAAATAGCGGATCGCCAGTTAGCCTTGAAGATGATGTAATTATCTTTTATTTGCAAGTAGAAATTATAGGTGCTGTAGGAAACTGTACCGACGTAGTTTTTTCTGGATCACCAGTTGATATTGTAGCTGTAGATCAAGCTTTCATGGAAGTCATTCCTCAAACTATTTCAGGAGAAGTATGTTCGGTAGAAGAGGTAGATATTAATGGAATAATTTATAGAGAAGACAATACGCCTATAGAAAATGTGATCATGAGTTGCACTAATACTCCTCAAGAAACAACAGGTGTAGATGGACTGTATTCTTTTGAAAATTTATCTGTAGGAAATGATTTTACGATCATTCCTGAAAAAAATACTAATCCAAGAAATGGAGTTAATGTATTCGATTTAGTCTTAATGCAGAGTCATATTCTTGGAAATGAATTACTCGACTCTCCTTATAAAATGATCGCAGCTGATGTCAATGATTCAGAAACAATCAGTATCACAGATGTGGTCATTACAAATCAGGTTATTCTAACGAATATTCCAGCATTCCCTAATAAAAATTCTTGGACATTTGTAACAGAAGCACATCAATTTGCCAATACAATGAATCCATTTCTAGATGTGATTCCAGAGATTTTATCTTATTCCAATTTGGCAACTAATATTAGCAACGCAAATTTCATCGCTATCAAAACTGGTGATGTCAATAATAGTGCTACTGATGTATCACTATTAGTTGATGATGGGGTTGTACTTTTTGCAATTCAAGATCAACAATTTACTACTGGTGAAAAAATCCAAATTGATTTTACCGCAGCTGATTTTCAAAATATTTTAGGTTACCAATTTGAATTAAAATTCGATCCTGATATTTTAGAATTTGAGGAAATAGTAGGAGGAAACTTACCTGATATTTCAGAAAATAGTTTTGGTAAATCTGCATTAAGTGATGGCGTATTACCATTGTTATGGTATAGTAGGACTATGGAAGATTTGAGCTTTTCTAACGATGAAATCTTATTCAGTTTAACATTTAGAACACTAGGAAATGGAAGCGTTAAGGATAACATTTCTTTAGTTACGGAACAGACTAAGTTAGGAGTTAATCAGGAGAAAAAACAAATAGATGTTCAGTTAGAATATTTAGAAACGACTTCTACAACTGATCTACATCCTACAATTTTTCAAGTGAGTCCATTTGTTCCAAATCCATTTAGTGAAACTGGTTTTTTCCAAGTCGAGGTTTCAGCACAAGCTGATATTTTATTTGAAATAATTAATATTGAAGGTAAAGTTATTAAGTCTGAAGAATTGAATTTTCCGAGAGGAACTCATCAGATTAAAATTTCCAATGAGATGCTTCCAAATGAAGGAATTTATTTTTACAAAATAATTTCAAAAGAAGATATTTCTACTGGAAAAATCATCCATCTCAGGTAAAATATTATCTTGTTAATGTGTTGTTATGTTTTTATTAAAAAATATAACATCACATTAACAACTATATTCTATAAAAAATACTATTGTGAAATATTTTCAATTTTTAATGATTTTATGGATGATAGGTTTTTCTCAAACCTATGCTAGTGCTCAAGTTGCACTCAATATAAGTGATGAATTCACCAATTCATCGGGAGCAGTTTGTGTTCCTGTTACTGTTGAAAATTTTAATGATGTCAATGGTTTTCAGTTTAGACTATTTTGGAATGATAGTGAATTATATTTTGATAATTTAACCAACTTCGGATTACCTACTTTAGATGAAAGCGATTTTAGTTTAGGAAAGACCAGTAATGGAGAAATTACTGTTTTGTGGTTTTCTGAAATATTATTAGGATAAAATACTTCTTTCTTATGTTATACAGATTAATCTTGAATTACTGACAAGTTAGAATTAACGGCAGCGCTGCGTTTTGATAGCGACCAACGTGAGTCTTACGACCCTAACTTCCCTGTTGATACGTTTGCAGAGGACACCTTTAGCCAATGGCAACCTAAGGTGACTTTAGCTTATCAAATGAATGAGGAGTTACTGCTTTATACTGGTTACTCAAAAGGTTTTAGAAGTGGCGGCTTTAACGAGCCCGCAGAAGGCATAAACCGTGTTTAC
>JAVCKV010447606.1:0-12225 GCA_032274145.1 Herpochondria borealis | reverse complement strand
ACTTAGGCGGCAGTCCGTTAGGGCCATTTAGCGGTATTTGCACCCCTCAGAAGGCCAGTTAGTGGTTTTTCTCAATAGGAAATACTTGCGAAGGTGCGTGTCCTGTGTGTGACTCACACGACGACAACACCGACGCGACGACCTCCGACCCTTTCACAAGAGCCACCGACAAGCAGAACTCGATTGTCAATCACATGTGCACAGAAGCGCGTGTAAAACATCCAACAACACTATGGTGATAGATGTGGTCGATCAAGAGAAGGACTGTCTTGTCAGCAGCCCGTTTCTGGAACGAATGGTTCGCTATTTCTTCCCAGCAACGCAGCCACCAGTTGTCGGCCTCGAACAAGCGTCACCGTCACCCCCTCCACCGAAACAGATTCTATGGGGTTGCGAGACGCCGGAAGAACACTATCAACGCATAAAAGAAGCATGCAGTCCCAGTATTATCGTAGGAGAGGAGCGTCTTGGTCAACTCGGCTTCGAATTTCGAATGGTACACCACCCCGAAAGGTGCATATGCGGCTTTCGAAATGATGACGACGTCGACCTTTGTGAAAGTCACGAGGATGTCGGCACAGAATATATTACCCCCTTGAAAGAGGAGGATATTAGCGAACGAACAAGAGATCAAGACACGGATGATTCCGACGAAGACGATGATGCCGTAAGGGAAAGAGAAGCCGCTTTTCGACAGATCAAGCGACTCTCGACCCGTTCAGCAGGAGGTTCGTCGTCTACTAGATCGTGGCGTATTTCGAGTCGGTCCACTAGTGTGGTGAGTCTGTTTTCCCTTGCCACGCACTACAGCAGTAGTGAGTCCTTAACTGGACTCATGACTGAAGACAACAACAACACCACCACCAGCAAACCAATCGAGGAGGAAGGATGTGCCTTACGACTGTGCCATATTCCCTCCAATTCGCTCGTAACGAACGAAAACTTCGACACGTTTGTGGCCAAGGGAAAGATGTACGATAAAGTCGCAGAGTATTGCATGCAGTATGCTCAGAGCATTATGATGGCTGCTGGAAACTTGCAAAAGGTACGCGTTGCCGACGGCGTGAACGCGTTTGTGAGTCAGAGTCGTCAAACAACAGCCGACAAGCGGCGAAAGGTCCTATTAATCATTACCGGCAAGGGTTTAGTTCGGGCAGGCATCTTTTCTCGCAAGCATCTAATGATGAGTTCCGTCGAAGCTGCAACCGCCATTCCGTTCATACGAGAGGCTGTACATCGTGATATGAACATTTGCGTGCTGGACCCAAATGCCAACCCTCGAAAAGACCCAATGGGCATTGTGGAGTCAAGTCTGGAGCAACTGTTTCCAGAGCGAGAGGAAGAAGAAGTGTATGTGGTTGCGCATAGTATGGCTGGTGCTCAAATGGTTCGAATTTTGCACAAGAAAGCAGGGCCTTCAGCCGAAGAGACACACCAAAATCATGTTGCAGTGCGGACTGCTCGATCCTTTCAGGAACGAATCACAGCCATTGCGTTCACAGATTCCAACCACAACATCAACTGGGTCAAAGACAACCCCTTGCTAACAAGCCTCTTGGTCGGTCCGCGCTCGCTATACATCAAGTCTCACAAACACCACGAATCAGGCAAGTCTGTTGGGGAGCTGGCAAAGGAATGCAAGTGGTGGCAACATCGCTTTGGCAAGGTCAAAACTCTTTGGGCGGGGACAGCAGAACACGCGCTTACGAACTACACGGCTAGGTTTCACATTTGGCAGCACTTTGATTCTTTCATGGAGGACCAGGATTCATCGCTTGATGACGAAGAAGAGGATGAAGAAGGGATCCCAAGTTTTTAGAGCCAGCACCTACTATCAGCTGTTTGAAGAATCAAGTGGCTTGCACTACGCGCCTTCCAAAGCGAAAAGTCTGTCTAGTCCGTTATTATTCTGCTACGAAATGTCGTGACAAGAAACAAAGGTTGCGCCACTCACTGAGCATTCCATCGTCGCAGAGAGTGGTGACGCCGGCGACGAATCAATCTGGTGCGACGGTGCTACCTGCCGCGGCTGACGGAGGGACAACGTTCGCACCACTCATCATTTGGAACCAACTAGACTAAGCAAGGCGACACGACTCAGTCGATTTTATACCAGCTATAGTCGCACATAGAAGAAAAATATCGGCAATGTATTCTGCTATTGCTATTGGACTTCGTCTTCCGAAGATGGGTTAAGGTTCGGCACTGCAATTGAAAGAAACTTCTAGCGTCGACCAAAGGCAGCATTCCTAGTTTACAATGATCACAATAGCGCAGTGGATCACTCTGCACTGTTGATACACGTCACAAAGTTCCTTCCGAAGTAGACGAAGTTATCTGAATCAATCGCACCAACCCGTTTCTCGGAGGGATCGTGAGTTGAAGCGCCAATTTTCGGCTGGCTTCGGCCACGACCAACAATGCGACAAGCATCACGTCAATCCAGACTCGCCGTGAGTTGGAAACACATCTAGGACGAACCACGTCCCGTGTCAACAGGTGTTCGAGAACATTCCAGGCAAGTGAAATCTAAGATGATCCCCTCAACGATTCTCTGGGACTATTTCAATTTCCCGATGGAAGAGATATCTTGGCGTGCTGATGACCTTGACATAGGCTACCATACTGTTCGAGCCGCGCGAGTGAGGTGCACCGGGATATTCTCTCCACAATCTGCGGCTTCTATGCGATAGACGCACGTTCACTGGAGATCGGGACGTTCCTTGTAAGGCGATCATTCCACGATTACAGAATGAGCTGGATATACTCTGGCAGACCGCCGCGTCATCTTGTTCGAACTAGCTTGCTCTAAAGCATGTTCTCATGGTGATTTTGAATCGACGAAAATGGTGCGTTAGGTGATAGAAAAATGAGGCGGACACTTCGTGGTTGTCCTTGCCGGCTACGCGGGTGTCTAATCCTAACAGTCATTTTGTCTGTGTATGATAAATGTTGTAGATAAGTCCCACCCATCGCCGAAAAATGTGTCGTTTATGGAAAATGAAACTGTTTGCAAGAGTCCAGTTTTCCGTTGCGTAGAACGACTACGGCATTTCCACGAGAGCCTTTTCTCTCTTTAGGTGCGCACGGGTTAGCTGGCGAGGCAGTCACGAGGCAACTGCGCGCATCTCTGAGTGAAACTTTGGTGGCGGCGTAGGAAGGAGTGCTCGGACCTGCTTCTTTGCTTTACTTCTCTTGGTGGGAAGAGAGATTGATTCAACAACAAAAACCAGCAGCAGCAGCAACAAGTAGTAGTAACGAAGTGATTGATTGAGAGAGACACCATGTCCCCGTTGACGCCGTTGCAAAGGGAAGAACCTCCGCAATCCAGTTCCTCCTACATACCGCGCAAGTCATCGCCAGGCTCCACCTCTACCGCTGCAACGTCGTCTACTTACGAGAATCACAATCCTCAGCAAGAAAGCATGGGTCGACAACAAGCATCACCTCGCGAGAATCCTGAATTAGTAATTCGAAAGATGCGAGCGGCACTGGAAGAATCCAATCAGAGAGATGCATCTGCCAAGGCAGCCCTGGCTAAATCGGATTCTGTGATTCTTGAACTGCGGTCTTCCATTCGACAACTCAAGCGACAAGTAGAACAAGTGCAAGTAGACAAGGAGGGGTCTGCAGCGCAAGTGGAGAAATTGCAACGAGAAATGGCCACATTAGAAAACACTGCCGCACACTCATTGCAAGAGAAACAGCATTTGCATCAAGAACAAGTGACACAACTAAAAGAGCAATTGGTCATGTCTGAAACACAAGCCAAGGAGGAAATGGTGGGAGAATTGCAAGTGCAATTAGATCGAGCGCATGCTCAGATCCTGACAGCCGACATGGTGCGAAAGGAGTTGGAAGATACTCTGGAAGCAGAACAGTACACGTGGGAGTTGAGGGTGCAAGATCAAGAGCGTCAATTGACCTTGATGCAAGAAGAGTGCAGCCGACTAGAGGATGATCTGACAGAGTGCCGCACGCAGTGGAGGGAAGCGGAAGAGTTGTGGTCCAAAGAAGTTAAGGAACTGCAGGAACAGTCGCGGGATGGGAGCTTTGTGGGCAAAATTAGACAACTGGAAAAGGAACGCGAAGAGTTGCAGGGTTGTCTGGATGAAGCCATGAAAGAATTGGAGGCTGTAGACAAGGAGCTGAGGGAGAATCCAAATGTCTTGGAGCCCCTTCAACACTTATATCGCTGGTTGCTTGAGCGAAACGGTGTAGAAGACCAAGACGTTCCAGCAGATGCTCATGAACTTGTGCAACGAATCGAGACTATGATTGAAGACTCACCGCATGATTCCCTAAAGGTCGCCGAGCTGGAAGCTCAACTTTCAGTTTATCGTGGCGATCTCAAGGCTCGCGAGGAATCGTCTTCAGAGTTGAGAGCGTCTCTCAAGGAAGCTGTAGCCCTTTTGAAGCCTCTTCAAGACGCTGTCGCGAAGACTGACAGGGAGAAGAAGGAACTCGAGGACGAACTAGAAAACTTGCAAAAGGACCATGAAGAACTGGAAGCAAAAGTCAAGTCGTCTCCAGTTATCAGCCCTCGCTCCTTGGCTTCTGTAACTAAGTCGATGCCATCGGGAGAAGAGCAGGAAGAAAGGGGAAGTGCTCGAAGCAAACGCAACAAGGCTCAGGAGTCATTGCAGAAGATGCTTTCAACCGCTCAAGATCGTTTCCAAGAACTTAACCACGGTAACTCCGAAGTTCTGGTAAAGAACGAAGAGCTTACACAGCGAGTTAAGGATCTGGAAGATGAGCTTCTGCAAAGGAAGTCTGTGGACGACCAGGAAAGCCTCAACCGAGATGTAGCTGCGGAAATGAGAGAAGCTGCGGTGGAACAGCTTCAGGAAGATGTCAAGGCATATGCACAAGAGTTGGAGCGAAAGGAGAAAGACATCGAGAAAATGCACGAAGAGCTGCAGCAGGCCCGTGATTCTTCGACTGCTACAGAAGACGTCCAGTGGCAGGTGGAGGAGCTGGAGCGAGAACTGGACTCTAAGCGAACGATTGAAAAGCAGCTGAAGACTACCAAGCAAGAGCTTTTGCTCAAGTCAGAGGCTGAGAGGATGCTCAACGAGTCCTTAAAGGAGGCTCTTGGTCTTCTGAGGCCCTTACAGCTACACTTGGAAACAGCTGAACGCGAGAAAAAAGCCCTTTTCAAGCAGCTGAAGTCGTCAAGGAGAAAGCTTGCAAGGGCGGAAGCCACAAACGAGGCACGGTCATATATTTCATCAGAGGTCCCTTCTGACCAACAAAGTGACCTAGAAGTCGTAGTCCAAGAGCTGCAGCATGAGAACGCCCAGCTTCGTCCTCGGCAGTCTAGACTGGAAGCGAACCTAGTGGAGGCACAGTCAAGACATGAGGTGACGGAAGGGAAACTGGAATCGGCAACGGTGGAGAATCATGCTCTAGTCGATGCTCTGAAACAGAAGGAACAAGCAGAGCAGAAGATGAACGAGGAGCTCAAAGTTCTCCGCAGAAAGCTGGAAAAGTCAGAGCACGAGCTAGAAAATGCGAAATATATTGCAACGTCGGCGCTGATGAAGGTGGAGGAACTGACGATGGCTGGAATCAGTGGCAATGTAAGCCGCAATATTGCGCAAGACAGCGGGAAGGAGGACAAAACTGAAGCGCGGCGACTACAGCATCGTCTGGCGACCTTGCAAAACGAGGTGGAATCTACGCGTGAGCTGAATGAGTCGCTGGAGGAATCGATCCAAGAGCGCGATCGTATGCTCAATGCTCTAGCACAACAACAGGGCGAAAAAGGGCCATCTCCTAGACGTCGGGTGCAATGGGAAGCGTGAATGCAATAATAGCTGGAATCGTGCAGGGTGTAAGGGTAGTAGGTTAGATAGTGGGGTACATTATTTATAAATTCAACCAAACCGGTGAAAGCAGGTCTTATCTCATCCTTATGAATCCATTGGAAGGGAAGGATCTTCCTGGAACAGGTCTCGAACGACCTCGTCCTCCATCTCACTCATGCTTTGCTGTGGAGTAACGGATGGGAGGTCATCTTTCTCAAGTGTTTCCTCGCTGTAGCCAACTTTCTCCGCCAAGGCAGCGACACCAACTGGTACTTCACGGGAATTTCCCATTCGAATCTTGTTGCTCCAAGCCTGTGATGTGGAAGGAGAAGGTTCCAGCGCATTTGTGTTGAAAATTGTCGCAGCGCGCTTGTTCAGCTTTGCCAGCCCGTCAACATTGAAAATTCGAGCCTCCAACTCGGCGAGGGAATGGTACAGTGGAGCATGCAATGGGTTGACTTCCAAGCCTTTCTCCAAGATTTCCCTTGCGTCATCAATCTTGCCTTTCCTGACAAGATGATCACCAAGCTCACGGTACAAGCTAGCTTCTGCGGGAGCACATTCAATGCCGCGGCGTAACATGAGCCCGACCAGCCCGTCGTTGCCCTGCACCTGTTCGATTTGGGCTGCGACAAGCCAACTCGAGCCTTGCGTTTTGTCGCGAGTCAGTGCTTCTCCAATGAGTGTCTTTGCTCTCTCGAGGTCTCCGTCCTTTATTTCAATGGCAGCCCATCCTTGATAGAGCGGAATGTGACTGGGGCACTTCTGAAGCCCACCCAAGAAGAGTTCACGTGCTTCATCCAAGTTGCCCATACGTCCCTCCATAACACCATATGCGTGCCAAAGCGCTCCATGTCTCGGATTACTTTTCAAGCCAGTTTCGAACAGTTTTCTCGCTGTTGTGAAGTTTCCTGCCCTCGACTCTAATACACCCCAAGCCTGCCAAGCCTGAGCATGCCGCTTGTCAGCTCTCGCGGCCTGTGCGAACATATGGCGGGCCTTTTCCACACTACCAAGCTTCACTTCGCAGAGAGCCGCACCAAGGAGCAACTGAGAACACCTTTCATGGCTGGCCAGGCCGTCAGTGAAAATCTTCGAGGCTTCCACGATTCGATTGCTGTTTAACTCCAGCATTCCCAGAGTGTGAACAAGGAACACAGCTCGTTCGTGCCGCGAGGAGTCCATGGTTCTGGCTTGAGATTCGACTCGCTGCAAACCATACAGAAGGATTTGTCTGGCTATATCAATATTTCCCAACGAAATCTCGAGCTTTGCCAAACCATGATAAACGGAGGCCGGATCAGTACAATCAGCTCTTACTCCGCGCTTGTAGACCTCTCTCGCTTCTGTGACATTTCCGCGCTGAAATTCCATGTTGCCGTAAGCATTGTAGGCTGGTCCATGTCGAGGGTCCAGCAGCAGTGCACGTTCGAAATAGGTTTTGATTGCCGTGTAGTTGGAAGGCCTTTCCCCTGGGTGCCGCAGCTCCAACATTGCGAGAGCAACAAGTGTCGGTGCTGATGGTTGTCGAGACAAGCTAGATTCATACAGTGTTCGTGCTCCACCCAGGTTTCCGATCCTCTCTTCTAATCGACCAGCCGCATTAAGGAGCTGTACAGGTCTGTGAGCAAACACAATGTCGTGCGATGAACAATGATCGACCACTGACTTACCGAGACATCATCCGGGAATCTGTCGATACCCTTCTCTAGAATCTTGCGAGCCTCATCAAACTTTCGTGACTTCACTTCTACATGAGCTAAAGCATTGAACAGGCGTCCATCTGTAGGGCTTTCACTTTCTCCACTTTCGATGCTCTCGACCGCTTCCACCAAACGTCGCCTCTGCGCCTCTTTGCCAGACTTGTTCTGGTGACGACTACGGCGACCTTCCATCCTCGCGAGAGCTACCTGAGCTCGACTGCTAGTGGGACTCTGCACCAAAGCCAATTCAATTTGCTCTTCGGCTCGTCCAAAGTTTCGAAAATACTTTTCTTCCAGCCAAGCGGATGCAAGGTATATCTCGGTCATTTCACGCTCCGTTTTAACTTGAGTAAGATACCGAAGATAGAGGTCTCGTGCCTCTTGAAGCTTCTTCTGCTCAATAAGGAGTTCCGCTAGAGAACATACAAGCGCAGCTGTTGGTTGTTTACGCAATCCTTCCTCATACAGTTCTCTAGCATGCTTTGCGTTGCCCAGCTTCTTCTCCATCAGCCCGTACGAATGACATACATAAGGATTTCTCTCCTCCACTGAAAGGGCCTTGTGGTACAGTTCTCGTGCTCGATCCAACTGTCGACACGATTCTTCATATCGCGCCCATGCTTGCCATATATGTACACTCTTGGGGCAATGGTGCGTTCCATTTTCAAAGGCTTTGCGGGCCGTACCAAGTTGATGTCGCTGCTCACGTTTCGCCTCCAAGCGAGCCAAGGCAAGGTGTGTGTGAGAATCTGTGGGGTCTCGGCTGAGAATCTTTCGATAGAGATCAGCAGCCTCTTTCCAACGTCCAGCCTTTTCTTTGCTCTTGGCAGATTGAAACATATACCGTGACTTTCGTCGATCAGGTTTGTGATGGTGATTTGCGACGTTATTCTTCTTCTTGTTGGTTTCAGATGAGGACTCGCTGCTGCTGTCTATCCGGGAAGTAAAGGAGCATCGTGGTGATATTCTTTGATGCGCGGAAGGAAGTATGGGGACTTTGCATTGATTTGGTCCAGAAAAAAAGGATTCGACAGTAAGAATGTGGCAGGTGACAGCGAGGAGTATCAGCTGAAAGGGTTGTTTGTACGGCACCATGGTATTTCTCAAAATCGCTTGCACTGAGACCTATATCCCGAATCACTCTTTATGGGGTTATTTTTCGCTTGCTGTACTCTCTCAACTTGGCCTTGGTTGGTCAATGGTTCATTGGTGGTACCAACCCCTCTGATGTTTGTTCTTCAGTCTCGGTTCTGCCCACTCATTTTCTCAGCCATCAACCACACTTCAAGAATCGCGCGCTTGACGCACGCAGGCTGTGCGAACTGACGTATGCAGGTGCTCTTTTCGGAGCTCGAGAGCGCACACACATCGCGAAAACCAACCAAAGCCAACAAACTGCCCAACACAACCCACCATGGTGAGTTCCTTGTCGTCATTGAGACTTTTCAGCTGGTTTTCCTTGCAACACACAAACCTTAAATGCACATGATTGTGCGGCCTGAGAAGCGACACGAAACCTTCGAGAAAAGACTAGAATGGGAGCTTTGTTGTGGATGATGACGGTGCTTGCGTTGATGACGTGTGCATACGGTACATGTGTACCGTTTCTACGTGGAGATTCTGTACAGTGCCCTTAGCCAGTGCCGATGTTAATCATTCTTCTCACAACTTTCTTCCTCCAGAGCGACGAAGATCCAGTTGACGTCCTGCCGCAGATTCGGGCCGAGTGCCAAAAGTCATGCCCCAAGTATGAAAAGCTCTACCAAGCTTGTGAGAAGCGAATCGAGACCAAGGGAGAGGGTGACTGTGAGAGTTGGTACTTTGACCTTGTGCATTGCGTTGACAAGTGCACGGCGCCAAAGATTTTTGCGGCGACCAAGTAGTAGGTAGGCGAAAACGACTAGAGATTATCCAAATAGATCCCACGTTGATTCCCTTCTACTTTTAATAAAGAATAGATGTTGATCTCGGTGGATACGCACCACACAAGAGGTTAGATCAACTGACATCTGTATTCCGAACCCAACCAAATTTGCGAACAGGAAGTAACTTTCATCAACCAGATTCACTTCTCTCGTCTGAAAGTTTCGCTACGCAGGCCACACAAACATGGGAAGCTCTCCAACCCACAGTCTCGCCGCGATGTGAGTATTGACATGATTCAAGATAAGAGGCACCATTTCGCATCAGGCAGTCCTAGCGCATTCATTGGAATCTGTACCTTGCACCAGGAGACACCACAATCCGAGGATACGACCAGCAACCATACTCAATGCGAAGTACTCGAAAGAACACGGCATGAGGGACTGCGTCGTTGATCAGTGCACTTCGTTCTTCTATCCGGCTGCGCCAGGTCTAGCCATCAAAAGCGTATTGAACTCTCAGAAGATCCACCACAAGGCAAGCACAATGAAGTGCATCGTAACAATTCTCCAGTAAATATTTCGAAAGGATTTCTTGCTCCTCTTGTGGTGAAAGGCTTCCTGCCCCACCAATGCTCCCAGCGAACCACCGCAAAAGGCAACACCATGCAAGACTGTCTCTGGCACTCTTGATCCACTGCCCATCTTGGCGCTCATCTTGTCATATCCATAAAGTACGAGAGTCACAAGGTTGATTGCAAGCAGATAGGATTGTCTCAGGGAAGCTGTCTTTCCATGCTGCCAAACCATAATGCAAAGAAGAAGGACTATAGAAATTGTCGCGAATAGATTCGAAGTAGATGACATGTTGTGAGTGGCTAGAGGCTCGTCGGTACTGGTATATTCTGATATCACCAACCAATCCGATGCGATACGACAATCAAAGGAAACGATGCGGATGTCTCGTAAACAGAAGGCGTAGACTGGGACTATGATGTGTAGCAAAAGCAAGAATTCCTGTCGCCATTGTGGCAAAAATTTGGATTGTGCGGATTTACTGTGCTACTTGCTACTGTAGGCCTGATGTCACATCAGAACCAAAGATTCGATTTGGATTGAGTATTACTTCCGATCTCACCATGAGAGTTCGAAGCGCCGTGGGATCGTTGCTTCTCCTTGTCACCTCATTTACTGTATCTCTCTTCACATGCGAGGCTCTGAGCATTACGGCGAAGCATGTTCTATACGATATGCCAGTCTCGAACAATGGAGCTCGATGTCGCATCATTGTCTACAAAAAGGCTCTTGAGGAGTCCGAAGTCACTATAGTCCGCCCTGGAGATGTTGGTGGACTAAAGTCAGAAACCTATCTCAACATGAATCCTCAGGGAAAGATGCCTACTATGCATTGTACAGAAACCGATTTCTCTATTCCCGAAAGCGATACCATTTGTCGGCATCTACTAAGCACCTACGCCAACAAGGGCCCCAGCTTCCTTCCAGACGACCCCAAATCAAACCTGTTATGTCGATTCCACGACATGTACCTGACAACCATTCAAGGCTGCCTATATAAGGACAGGCCTCCATTTGGCATTTACGCTACCCGTGCGGATGCCTTGGCCGAATTTAACAAACAACTTCTCGTGATTGAGAATCTGGTGTCTGGAGGCGCACCCTACTTGTGTGGATCAGAGGTTAGTCTGGCGGATGCCACCATCTTTCCAACCATGGTGTTTGCCAAACACATGTTACCAAAGTTTGGCTTTGACCCGGCTCTGCCTCCCAAGATTGATGCCTGGTTTGAACAGGTCCAGCGGATTGACTTTGTGTTCAAAAAGGTCTACGATGAGGTACGGACTAATTGCGGCGCATTGTTTCCTCCCTCTTGTATCATGATGCCACTAACTAACCATCGTAGATCCATGGCGGGCTAAACGCATGGGAGGAGCGGAATCGATGGGACCCCATTTGGTTGGCTGGTGTTCGCGACGAAGCACCGGCTACGCTGTTTGACAAGCTCCTATCGGGAGAAATCCCAGCAGCAGTTGTCAAGGAAGATGACCAGATTTTCGCCTTTAAAGATATCAACCCAGCTGCTCCCGCTCATGTGCTCGTGATTCCGAAGGATCGCATGGGTCTCACCAATATTCGAAAGGCTACTCCAGAGCATATTGAAATACTGGGACGACTCATGGTTGCCGCAGGCGAGATTGCCAATGACAAGGATCTTGGTTTTGGTGATGGAGGAGCACGAATTGTGGTGAACGATGGACCAGATGGAGGTCAGGAAGTGATGCACCTACACGTGCATGTACTCGGTGGACGAGCCATGAGTTGGCCACCAGGCTAAACAAACAGGCCTTCCAATGTTCGCTATATCTGAACAAGCCGGCCTTCAATTTCTCTACAATATTTTTGGAAAACCTATCTGGTACAGCATCGACGACGTGTTTTGTTCATAATAAGCTAGCAGGTACATGTAGCACACACTTGAACAAACCTGTTCGATGTCGGAAGTTGCTTGACGGAACAATCTCAAATGATTCTAGAAGGCGACCAAAGTTTCCAAGGCGCTGAAGGATAGCACGAACTGGTACATGTACCACCCCTCTCGCCAACGTTTTCGAGACATCCGTCGTCGGTGGTACCGGATGTTATATCGGTGCCACGAGAGCCGTGTTGGAAGTTTCTTATTCCGCGGCTCTTACGTTGCTTCACCTATGATTTGTTTGGCGTCGTTCATGCTTGAGACTGCGAATGACTCCTGACAGCCCCTGCTCATTCCCCCGTCCACAGATTCACACTTGGTATTCGACATGGAATCGTGCTTCCATGGAGATAAATATG
>JAVCKV010447496.1:0-12226 GCA_032274145.1 Herpochondria borealis | reverse complement strand
AAATGCCGCGTAGAATTGCCTGAGAGAAATAGCTAACACACAATATTTTTTGGTAGGGGTGGGAAGGAGCTATTCTCGTTACATAGAACTGCCTGTTTCGAAAACGTGCTACGCCTGGGTCACTCTGTGTTTAAAATGACGCAGGTACTGGCACATTTCATGTACATTGGATACTTTCAATGAAACTGTGCAGTTAGTACAGCGTACGTACAGTAACTACTGTACGTGACACTTTACAGAGGGTGCAGGGCATGTACCGTAACTACTATGCAATCCACTGTACCAAGGAGTATAGTTGGAAGGTTGAGGTCAGCTCAGATTAGCCGATATCTGTACAGTAGCTGGCACTCTAGGCGTACAGTAATAAATTTTCGGCTTCTTAAGCCTATTAAACCCGACCTAGCTCCTTCTCGAAGGGGTTAGTAGGGGTCTTGCCGCAAAATGACTAATTCAGTTCCCGAAGCCATCTATACCACGGGTTCGAGCCGCTGATAGTCCGCGCCACAAGAGGAAACTCTTCTCATCGAGTGGTATCTACAAAGCATTCGTAGCCCTGATCGCAGTTGTTCTCCACCACCCCATTATAGGACCCCAGTTTCAGCGCCATTTTCCACGTGTGGTGTATATTTAAAATTCTGGCACAGTCCTTCTATTACACTTCCTATCCTCCTGTCATGGGCCGGCACCTTACTGTACATCGCACAGCCACCAGTTTCGATTCATCCCATTGAAACGAGAATCATGGGTGCACATAAGCCGCTTGCGCAGCTTCCCCAAGAAAGTACTGTAGAGCTTACACAAACTAACTAAGCACGCCGCTTAACGGCAGGTCCTCTATAGTAAACCAACTCGGTAGCGCCCAGTTCTACAGATCTTTGGAAATTGTCTCAATACACACAAGTTTTCCAGTCCAAGCAACCGTTCAGACGTACTTCGGGCGGAATAAAACAATTATCGTCTCCCTGCGAATGTGCAGTTTCACTCAGCCAAGTGGCTGCACATCCAACCCCCTTCAATAACTCATGTTCACTGACGTGCTCTGCAAGATATCGTGTATAGGATCTTCGCAGCTCATCGGTCAGGCTGATAACGACAATTCCTCACCGATATCCTCAACAAAGTCTTTGGTTTGTCTCAAAATTCTGCAAGAATACTCCTTAACCCTTTCGAGTTTGAAATTGCTACGAAAATGCGCCAGGCCAAATTTCCATACTTATTGCTCCGCCTTGCCCTTTCAATACCTCGCTGACCCTCACCCTTTCTTCCGGTACTGCCAACATTGCCCCAGTTACTCCTTACCAGTCACCCGTTCTCTTTCATCTTGGTAGAGCATCCTAATTCTCGTCTTCTACTCCAATTCTGTGCCTCGCACTTCTGTGCCTCGGGTTACATTTATGAGACTTTGGCTCTCACCCGCCTTTCTCTTCATTTCTACGGCTACTCGGAAAGAATGTTTTGAGAATCCTTTTTCTGCAGCTCCTGCCTCTACCCATGCACAATTGCAGTGTTATTTTCTGTGCTGTCGCGCTTGTTTGGCAGGGGTTTCACGACAAAATGTCCCGGCCTAGAAACTGACCATCCACACAGGTGAGAAAAATAATTAAGATGTCTACCAGCTCTCGCAGTGGCTTAGTTTAATCCCCGCGCAATCTGAGAACCGGATTATCTTCCAAGCAGAACGCGAATAGATGGTTGAAAAGCTCCGCGAGGAGCAAAACATAAAGAAAAAAGATATGTCCAACTGCATGGAACAGGTCCAGGCCAACCTCAATCGCGAAAAACATATGAATGCAGCTATAATTTCCCTTTTCAAACTCCTCTCGGCACTAAAAGATCTTTTCCCCTCGTCGAATCGGAAACCAATCGAACCGTCTGATGATATTTGCACAGTCAGCCGAGCTAAGCGACGTAGCTCTCACATGCATAGATGGGAAACTGGCGGAAATGAAATTTTCACCCTGCTTTGCAGTGTTTTTCTTTTTCTGTGCAATCTGCGCTTCTGTCTCCCAAGAAGAGCGCACAATAAATAGTAACTTATCCTTCCTATTTTCGTTCCTCGTATTTCAACTGCGTGCATTATTTGAACCCTTTCCCCGTCCCAGAGTATCTAGTAGGTTTTCTCTGGTCACTCCAGTCGTTCCCCTTAAATACCTTCGTGCTCCCTCGTTCCCCTTCTGCGCCCGTCTTTCGTCTCCGTTCCCTTCTGAGACCGTCGTTCTCCTCCATCCCCCTTTTCGCACTCTTCGTTTGCATCCGTCCCTTCTTAGAACCCCTCGCGCTCCTCTTTCCTCCCCTCTGCGACCTTCGTTCGCCTCCCCGTCTCGCGCCTCTTTCTAGCGCCCGTCTTGAACGAATTCACTCTCAGTCCCATCTCTATATCCTATCCCCTACCGTCCGTTCCGAGCGTTCCTTTTCCCACACGTCTTACGTCCATGGCTTACCGACCCCTCAATCGTCTTTTATTAGCTTTCGAGCTGTTATTAGTATCCACCAAACTACTGTATTGGATATCAGTATAGACTCTAGTAGTATTTTAAATAAAACATCCATAACAAAGATTTCAGGACTTATTTTTATTCGTAGCTAGAGTTTTTCTACGACGTATTTATCTCCCGCCTTAGAGTCTACCACTGCTGATTGTAATATTTTAAAATTTTATTATTTTATTTCTAAAATGCCGTATACGTTACAACAGAAAGTTCGACCTTATCAATGCTTCGGCGCGGAGCACGAAAGGGCCGCACTCCAGTCTAAAAACACGTGTGAGCGTGCTCATCGTGAGAGCCTCCAACTACCACGAAGAGAACTGCCAATTCCTAGTGATTTGATGAATAGTTTCGAATATCTCCCTTGGCGTCGGACGGAAAAGCGGCCTTCCGATCCAAGTGGCAGTAAATTAGGAGGAGCAGGTGCCTCTTCTGCCCCCTGCCCCCCCTACTCCGGCTTCCCCCTCGATTTGCGGGCCGACTAGCCAAAAATATACGTCAGACAAGCTGCCTGCCTCTCATCTCGAGGAAAAGGTGCAATTGCTTGACTAACAGGACTCTGAAAAGCCAGGTAACGTTATAAAAACACCGACCGTGACGGTTACCCGTCACCGTGGCGTTGAAAAGAATAATAATGGTCTGTCCAATGATTTAGTACTATCTCCATCTCCTGCGCCAGCAAGAGATGTAGCCATACAACTTTTCATGTATGGAAACCATGTTGGTGTGGCCCCGGATGAATATGAAACGGGCGACACTCCTTACCAACCCCGGAAACCCAGCGCTGAAAGCGCTGAGAAACGAGCGCTGAGTGGTGCAGAAGCACTCCGCCGCTGACTCCCCATGGAAGAAGACATGGCGGAGTCGCCGGGAAAAACATTCCCTGCACTAGCTGCAAATATGCACGTACAAGCTGAAAATCTCCTCCCTGAAACGGAGCGGAGCACTTATTTAATCGAAAAACTAATCGATGACGCCGATTTGTCGATAGAAAATAAAGTAATTTCAATTGAGAACCAAATGGAACTCAAACTAAATGCTAAACTAGAGGATTTTGAAAAATCTCTAGACACTAAACTTCTAGACGTCCACAGACTGTTGGAAGTATGAATGCTTAATCAGAGTCTACTTATTGTACTAGATTTCAAAGCACCAACGAGCGATTTTCAGCACTATTGCACTCTCTCATAGACGGGCGTGAATACTTTGAAGCTCAAATATCTGAGCCTATGACAATTTTTTAACAGGAGATACTTTTCCCATGCAATTCCCTGACGGACGTGGTCAAATCATTCCAGCCACTGTCACGCAGCTGAGCTGATACTACCGGTGTGCGTAGATCTCCAGTCGACAGCCACACCACAGTAGGGCCGGATCCGCCATCAGTGGTTACGGATCCTTCACTTCTAGCGCCTCGGTACCAGAAGCTACTAACTCCTAACTGGTGGAAACCAAATTTACGCCAGTGCAAGGAGATAAATGTAAAAAATATGAATTCCGAATTAAATTCGATTTTAACGAAAATTAATAAATTAAAAATTACATTTTCTTCTTAAGAAAAGAAGGAAAATGCGAAAGGAAGAGTCATGGAGCAGCTCTTTCTATTTAAAAGATTCTTCTACAGATGACTATGTAGAAGACCGTCATATATGCCAGTGGAAAAATGCACTAGGACCCCTTACCGAGGACTATAGGTACATTAACGCCCTAATGACTCTCGCTTTGCGAGATTATTAAAGTACAGACGACACCGTTTTCTACATACAAACACTTCCCAGGGTAAGACATATTTTAATAAATCCGGCGGTATTTTACGATAACTTTCATCAACGCTCGCTGTACGTAAGTTCGATGATTGTTGATAAGCTCTACGGGACGATTCCGTTAGAAATTTATAATTATTTATGTGAATTTGAGAAAACGTTTAAGTGAAATAATATTCCGGAACACGTCGCATTCCTCATTCTACATGATCTTCTCCAAGGATAATTTAGAGACGAGTAAGTTTCTTATTTTGAGGGAGGCTAGAGCGCACTCGAAAGTATTACCTGCTGGCCTGAAGCTGTAAAATTTATATTTGAACGTTACGCTAAAAACATTTTATTCACCAGAGCTCTCTACGCGTGGGAGAGTGTTAAACAACAGCCCCACGAAGACGAGAAAAATGATATGAAAGGCTACGGGCTTTTTCCTGGGCCTGTGTTAAAGTCTTAGATAAGAAGAAGGTAATATCCCATTTAATGAAAGGTTTAGTACCTGGCATACAGCCTTCCGGCATGTGCCAGCATGAGACGTCACCATTCAAAAATATCGGTGAGGCCATATCAACTGCAATGCATGTAGTTGATGCCTACAGGGCGACGCGGGTAGTTACTGTGTCTAGTTGCCCAGTTACTAGAATCACAGGAAATGCCATAGTTCGCACTGGTGGAAACTTACCAATTTCCCATTCTGTTCAAACGATAGGACCACACTATAAGGGTCCGTCTCACTCCGTTTCATGTGGTGAGACAGACTCTGAAACAGAGGAATAACAAGCGAATACGGGTGCAACTAATCAATACGCCTAACCGTCTACCATTTCGATCCCGCCTGCGCCACCAGCTCCTGAAGCTTTCAATTTTATTGTCCCTCAGTACAGGCAGTTTAATTGAAACGCAGACTCTATACCACCTGCTAAATCATAGCCAAGATGGTAGGTACCTGCTACCCCGCCCCTTGTTGTTACAGAAATATGTTAGGCCTGTGAAGAAGTGATACGTAGAAGTAGTGACTTTACTCATCAAAGACCAACTTCAGGGAGTTGAAGCAAGGAAATTTCCTTGTACATAATTTTAGAAAATAATTGGTTTCAACTGAAGCTAGGTTGGGTTCTATACCTAATGTTAATCGGCAGATCGTCTTATAGTGATAATAATATTGACCGTCCTAGGACGGCTACAACAGTGTCTCTCGCCTAAGATACACTTGCTGCAAACATTGAGACAGAGAGCCAACTTTATTTTGAACTCCGCCTGTAGATATCCGTAGTCCTACGGCGTCCCAATCGGATATTGGAGCCTCGGGGTTTCAAAAGAGTCACGTCCGTGCGGAATCCCACCGTCTCGCACTCCGTCTCAGACTTAGGAGAACTACCGATCAGACTCGGTTTTTTAATTTCTCCCTTTAATAATAAGTTAGACAGGTAACATGTACGCGAAAGCCTTTTGACTCTCTGTGGTCCTGAGACTTTGTCATAGTCACAGCAGAAAAGCAAAGGATCGATATAGATCCTGATGTTAGGCCTTTTCGTAGTTAGCCGTACAGGGCTGGTCTAAAAGAACCCGAGATCCAACGCTACGAAGTACAAAGACATCTAAAATTAGTTTCATCGAAACTTGCATGAGCGAGTGGGCATCACCGGTCCTACGCCTTCCCAAAACCGAAGAAGGTACGAAACGCTTTGGCGTTGACTACCGCCGCTCAAATAATATAACTGTAAAATACAGTTATCCGCTTCCTAAAATGGACGAGTGCCTCGAATATCTAGGAGAGGCAATCTGCTTTTCTACACTGAAGTTTAATTTCGGCGACCGGCAGATTAACCTCCGAGAAGAGGAAAGACCCCAAAAAGCTTTTTTCTTCCACGAAGGTTGCTTTGACTACAAAAATATGTTTTTGGGTTATGTATCGCCCCAGCGACATTTCAACAAATAATTAATATTGTTCGTAATAATTTTTTTATGGAAGCATTGTCTGGCGTACCTACAAGATGTTACAATATTCTCTAACAACTTTGAGGAGCACTTGGGACAGGTAGAGAAAATTCTACATTGTCTCAAGAACGCAGGTTCTCTTTACACCTAAATAAATCATAATTACTTAAAACTTAAGTGGACTATCTAGGCCACGTAGTGAATCCAGGAAAACTGGCAGTAGATAAAAGTCATTGAGGCTGTTAGACATTTTAAAATACCTCATACTCGGGCTGACATAAAGTGCTTCCTAGGACTATGTAATGTAAACAGAGTGCTTCTACGTAACTTCGCTCGCACTTCAGCTTCGCTGAATGTTTTGATACAGAAGGAGCTACCTGTAAATTTGCTACTGTTTAACTTGCTGCAAGTAAATGGCTTTAATAAACTAAATAAGCACTAATATCATCTCCGATAGTATCACTACCTCGTCAAAATTTACAACATAGTATCTACATTGATGTTTGAGATTATAAGATAGGCTTCATCCTACCGCAAACGCACGAGAACGGCACACGATACACTATCGGCTACTGGAGCCGTTCCATAAATTCAGCAGAGAAAACTTACTCTGTAACGGAACGTGACTGTCTGGTCTTTGTCTGGACGTTTCAGATACTCCGTTCCTATTTGGAAGGATCACCCTTCCAAATTTATAATTACCACCAGGCCCGTAAATGGCTACTTGGTGCTACAGACGTATCTGGCCGTCTCGTCAGATGGCTTCTACGTTTCTCCCAAGTCTATTTTACAATTGAATATAAAACTGCATAAAAACCAGCTATATGATGCCCTGTCCCGACTTCCAACGTCTGGTGATACAGAAGTTGTTCCGGACTTAGATATCCATGTAATAAATGTTTAATTTAATACTGAGTAATAATATGACTACCCAATAACTTCAAACGTCACAGAAGAAGTTCTAGACTACGAAGATACATTAGAATGATAAACAGGCTGCATAAATTATTTTAACAATATATGTGGCTAGGAAATTAGACTCTATAAGACAGATAATACTGCTACTAATAATATTTACAACATTGTAGATATTAATGCTAATTCTTTAGACCAAACTAAGTTCAGAAAATGTCCAATAGTCATCTACTCCGCGCTGCAAGCAGCTCAATCCACACTCAGCACGGAGGAAGTACTAATAAACCAAGCCAACAATAAGTTCACTCGAGCCCTGTTAAATCTAGTACGCTCCAGCGTACAAAACTAATTCCGTATAGATCAGAGCGGCTTACTAAAGATAGTTTCTACTATAAATTTCTCTGGGCAGATCGTAGTACCCTTTTTCCTACGTCGAAGGATACTACATATCTCCCATTACTCCAGAAATGCAGGTCACCCTGGAGGTACTAGACTTGACTCTGCACTGCGTAAGACGTTCTACTGGCCAGGAATGGCCTCAGCCTTTTTTCAGCTGTGCAAAATAGTGCCAAGTTTGCCAAGAGACGTATTAAAGTAAGAAGGCATCACTCGTTTTTAAGATTATTCCGGGCCAAACGGTCAGGATAACATGTAGGCATAGAAATGATTGGGACCCTACCCCGGACCTAATGTGGCTCTAAATGTATTTATTGTATGAAAGACCGATACAGTAAAATGTCTCAGGTCTTTCCTCTTTTTACCTTAACCGCTCTTGCAGGAGCGCAAGCTTTCTGCAAAGAATGGGTATATCACTATGGGAAACTAGCCTATTTTTTATCTGACCGCGGTACCCAGTTTACCGCGGCCTTATTTAGTGCTGTTTTTATTAATTTAAATAGCAGGCAATCATTCAATTCTGCCTTCCACTCGAAAAACAAGTAGCAGGTAGAAAGATTTAATAGAACATTAGTAGCATCTCTAAAATGGTATGTATCGAACATGGTCGCGACTGGGACAAGTTCATGCACGCAATAGCTTGCGGATATATAACTGTAAGGATCACAGAGCCACCAGATATACCCCGCGCGATGTAATTCTCACCTACCCAACCCCACAATTGGCCTTTGTTAAGATTGAGACGGTATACCATGAAGGACTCACGAAGACTATGGCTAAACGCCTTTTTCTAACGTTAACAAAAATTATTGAAAACGGCACGTAATACACTAGCTGACGATCACCGCTGTTATGAAAATAAATTCAAAGAGCGGGTTCAGCCATCTCGTCGAATCTAAGGAAGTCGATTTCTTCTTCGTTCGCAGCGAAGCAAATATTTCCGGTATTCCGAATCATACACTTCGAGCAGAGCTTGATGATACGTTAAAAATTATAAAGGATAAAACTACAGCTCGATATCTCGTAGTCTTACTACCAAATGAGACGTAAATTACGGCCTCCTTCCACCGCCTATCTTTCGTCCCCCTCAGACTCGTGCCTGACGCGTTTAATGAAAAGCTATCGGCTTCCTCCATAGTTGAGCCGTCTATAGTTAGGGCTCCCGACTTACCGGCCCTGTATAACCCCCAAGTACCTCCGCCTCGTACAAGAAGTCGCTCTCCTCTTCTACAACCAAGAACTCAGAATTTGAACGCTTTGCAGCGAGACCCAAAGAACCCGCCTCTCTACAGGCGACATTTTATAATTTTATTCGACCGAAAATGCATGAAATGTAGAGTACGGTGGACCAATCTTAGTCCACAGTCGGATACGTACGAATACGCAAAGTACCTTCCGCGGCAGATGGTACATCAGTACCATCTCAATTTTTTTTACCTTCTCTTGCAGGTTCCTCATGGAGGTCATTTGCGCTTAAATCGCGGGGATGATACCAGATATCCTTTTGTATATATTTATAAATGTCCTTTTAACAATTCCAAAATATTCTAACGATTAATATAAAACACAATAGGTGCGTCCAACGAAGGAGGTCGTTAACTATTTATTCATTAATTCACCAATAAATTAATGCATTCCTTATCAACATATTTACAAAATTCAATCTAACTAGAAAAGGCAACGGCTTAAAATTGGTGTTGTCTCTAGGACGACATTAACAGCTTTTAACTATAACAGAAAATGAATCACTAGCTGCTAAGTACCAAAACCACTTAATTATTATTTCTAAAAATGTACTTAACAAACAGCGAAGTAATAGTAGCTGTCGTCCTCGTAGAAGTCAGGGTCTTCTGTTACATACTCCGGATCGGCCTCTTTCTATTCCTGAGAGACCCATGCCTCCACTACTCTGCCCTATATAGCGAGTTTAGCACGAGGGGCCGTCCCACTCACCTTATGAGCTTGCTCCTCGTCATCACTGTCCCCAATTAAATCAGTAAAAAATTAGCAGGAAAATCCTAACAACCGACCTGACGGTTCGCTGAGCTGCTGCCAAAAGGACTGAAAACTACAGTATTTATAATCATAGTCAATCAAGAACGAGCCCTTAGGAGCCCATACCGTCCCCTGTTCGCGAATGTCAAACGTCTCACTACCGCAATCCGACGTTCCTCAACGGCATCGCTAGACTTACGAACGGTGCTGTCTTCTGTAGAAGCAGTTTGAACGGATGCGGCAACGGCCATATCCGGGCCGGAGCCAACCTCCATCATATCTTCGTCGCGGGGCAACAACTGCCGTGACTCAGGGATTCTAAAGGGTTCAGTGACACCTGATGTAGCTACCACGCGACCAACAGCAGTAACAGATGAAAATCCCCCTGGGGCCAACTCAAGAACGCAGTCGACCTCCATCGACTTTTCGTTACCATCAGCCCCCGTTCGCTGAGATGCAACATCGACGGCTCAATCACGACCGTCATCAACGCGTACAGAACGAAGGCCATTCCAACGATGAGGGAGTAGCCCGCGCTCTCGCCCGCGTCTGCCCAAAACAACTCTCACGTTTTCATCGCCCTGTCCCGCCTCGCAGTGACGGGCGCAATAAATCGTATCACAACCGGCAAGGCCTGTTATGGCTTGCTCGCCAGTTTGATACACCGCATCCAGAGCTCGAGAGAATGCTTTTCAACAGGTCTCGGTGGAGAAAACGTTGGTGGACCCATAAACAAGAGGGCCATAGCCATCTGTTCCCTAGGTTAGCCTACCATGCTTTCACGAACAATGAATATTTCCTCACTGTCGAGCACGGACCACGTCCCCGGATATAGGGGGAAAAACTTCCCCGACTTGAACACAGGAGTCATTTCCGTCCTTTCCGGCTTCTCTTACCTGCACTGAGATGTAAATTACGACCAAAGCGGCGCCTACACACAGCGCAGCAGATTGCGTAAATCGTCTACTAAGATACCAACGCAGGCGGCAAAAGCATGAACGACACCCATCCTGTAGATCTCGTCACGGATTATCTTATGTATCCAATAAAGCCACCCGACCCAGGCCTGTGTAAGGAGGTCCTTGCATACCTGCATCGCCCACTTCGTGCGGAAGATCCACCAAGCGCGTTCTCCCATAGGCTAAACATTACTGTGAATGCCCTACGCCGAGCAATATTATTTTTAAAAAAATAACGAGGCCGTTTAAATTTTACATTGTTTATGATTTTTAGATTCGCTCGAACTTCCCGAACCGAGACTTCAATTATTCCATCCGTTTCACGCGACTTACTACTAAACATAACTATTTGGAACCACATTATAGCATGTAAAACTTGATTCTTTGCATAAACTCCTTTCTGCAAAGGACCATGAACAAGACGTTCGAAAAACAGTAGCAAACTGCCACGATTTATATTTGACGCACCTCTATTTGTGTAGCACAATCGTACAATTTTAGAATTCATTTCTACTGGATGCAGTTCTCAATTCCTGTCTGGGTGTACCGAAAACGAGCATTGAAGCGACTTGCACGATTATTCTCTACTATTGTACTTTACGAAATGCATTTTTTCATTTCCTTCCACGCCGTTCTCTTTCCCAAGTTCTTATTTTTACAATGATATTAAAACAGCTGAATGTAATAAGGGAATTTTAACAGGCAGGAACGTATTGAATTCGGTAGATGTCAGTGGTCTGCGAAAAGTCAAACCCATCTGAAATCGGGGACGTTTCTTTCTTGTCAAATTAAAGACCTAAAAGCTGGATTAGAGGACAACGTTGCCAAAAAATCCGAAGGGCACTAACGTAGGCCGTAGGAAAAATGTAGAAAGTTTGGGACGTGAATTGAAGTGAGTTCCCCTGTACATGTGCCCAACGGCGCATTCCACTTCAAATATGATTGGCCATCTATTATGGAACACCAGCTGCATGCCTCCCCGGGCCCCCTGGATTCCCCAAAAATTAATTCAATGCAGCGCTCAACAGTAGACTTTCCATGCGCTATATATATATATGTATATATTTTTTCTGTACTACTTTGTTTTAATAAAATAGAGAAATTAATGTAGCGCGCAGAGTAAAGTTGCTCTTAGACTAGTTAGTTTCACACTGGCAATTGAAGTCACTGTCTTTATTTTCCATTAAGACCAAAGCGGGAGGGCTTTTACAGTACATGAAAGACTGTCGCTAGGACCTGTGTCTATGTAATCTATTTTCAAAGCTGCTGGACGCAAGCGAGAGTCGCCGTGCTCGTATTGGGAGCGGAAAAACGACTTATTTCGTTACTCCCACCCATTTAAACTCCTAATTGCGCCTCTTTATAACAGTAAACAGAAGAAAAAAAAGAGGTAAGGAAGCTGTTTAATCAAGAAGGCTGTCTTCAGCCTCTGGTACGGGAGCGCTTTATAAAGGATACCTGCCTTTGCATTACCACGTTATTGTACGTGCCGTAGAACAAGTTATATTTACTGCCGTGATGTACTGTACATCACCACGTTATTGTACGATATTTGAAATATCCGCACTTTAATGGTAAAAAGCCACGAACCGCATGGCGACAGAGGTCCACGGGTACAGTAACGGACCAGTCGCGAATGCGTAAATTATACCGGTCTTTCAGACTGGGAAAGAATGTCCTGAGCCGCACTGACTACTTGTAACAACCTCGGGGTTGCGGGGTTGTCGGCGTTGATGTGAAGTCAGCGGACTTCGAGTTTTGCAGACCGCTCGGGGAACGA
>JAVCKV010447385.1:0-12226 GCA_032274145.1 Herpochondria borealis | reverse complement strand
GGTCACCTTATCATGGGCCTTCTGCAACACTTCGTCAGTGAGATACCTCTGAAGGAGCATATGGACCACGTGAGGCCCTGTGCCCGCCATCACAAGCCCCTCCACTCGAGTACCGGGAGAGACCTGGGTCTGGTATGCGTCTTTTTTTCCACGCCCAAGAAGTAGGTTATCACACGCACGGCCACCCCTTACGACTTACTGAAGGCGACAAGCGCCTCCTTGAATTTTGTCAGAAAGTGGAGAAGTCCGATCGGATTGGAACCATCAAATGTCCCTAGAGTCGTGTATAGGCGGTCGATCCGCTTTTTCAGCTGGTACAGGTCACCTAGATTTTCCTCGCTTGAAATTCTGAACGTGTTGCGGAGAAGATACATGCGGTAATCAACCACATATTAGAATGAAGGCAACATCGTCTTAAGCGGTTCCAAGCCACGACAATAAATGCCAAGGCCGTGGGAACTGCTCTATTCTCTCTGCGTCGCAACGGTATGAAGTTGTTCTGGGTTAATAGACTTGTGACGGGTGGGACAGAAAACACTGGGGCGATGTTTGCGATCGTAATTGGCGCGTCATGCAAATAGTGCACCGCTTCCGGCCTAGGATTGGACATACCCCACTTGAGACCTTCCGATGTAGTCCCTTGCAGACTCAAAGTCTCTTCCCCAACACGGTGCTGAGGTGGTGGTTTGGGACTGTACAGGCACATGGCTAGCCGAGATTGGCTGGTCGGCCATCGGCGGAGGATGCGACAGGGGGTTTGCAACGACTCCGAACTGGGCAAATTGCTTCTCAATGGAGCCCAGTTTTGACTTGATTGAGAGCACATCGGACTTTGTCCCGGCGAGTTCCTGGCCTTGGGCGCCAACGGATGACTCAGCTCCTACTGCTCGGCGTGAGCTCTCTTTTACCTCAACGCAAACGTTTCTCATCTCTGTCATCATCTTCTCCTTTTCCCTGGTCGTGTTGGTATGTGCAGAGCCAGCGTTTGGATTTTCGTCCACAACGCACGTATGAATCACTTCCATTGTCTTCCCCAGATTATCGATCCCCTTTTCCACGACAGCCACTAAGTTCATGTCGACGTGTTTTACCAATACTAGTTCACGAATCTTTTGTGACCAAGGCTGGTTTGACGTGGCTTGGGCTTCATGGGCTCCAGAAGGCGATCTATTTTACACATGGCCAGGCGGGTCGAAGTAGGTGGAAGTGCCAGGAGTTTTCTGCGGTAAGGGAAGGTACCCCTTACCGTAGACATCAACATCATCAATTCGCACCTTCCGCGCGACTTCTTGAGCATCATTCTTGTACGCAGGGCCTGCCTTAGTTTGGTTCATCATCTAATCGCCTTGAAAATCAGCAGCATGTCCAGCTCTTCCGGCATCATCTTCAATATCTTTTTGCGCCGAAGGCGCGACATTCTTCTATCCATCAACAGTTGCCTTCTGCGCCTGATTGTGCTGATGTGGGAGTGGCGCCTTCGGCGGCACGTCATCATCACTCTTGTCCATCGTCGTCTTTGACTTCTGACTGCCGCTGAACATTCTGTTAATGTCACTGGATGCCTTTTGATGCCTGATGGAGCGCACGGAAACCGTCGGAAGGGAGGATTCCTTTAATATTTCCTAGGTCGAGAGACCAGTGTGTTGCGGCGTGGTAGCTCACTCCCGTCGCGCGCACATAAGGGGACAGAGTGGTAGAGCGGAATGCGGGGGGGGGAATACCGGCGCGAATGGGGACGTAGTACACGTATGGCTGAACGGTTTTCGTCGTTCAGCGTGGTTTTCGTCCACTCTGCAGCGCTGGCAACCACTCCAAAAGAGCACAAAGAAAGGAAATAAATAAGGGAAAAAGAAGGTGAAAGACGGGAAAATTTCTTTACTTGGCGGTGGCTCAGACGTGCTACCAAGGTACTTGCTCGGTACTTCCTTGATGGTCCTTATTTATAACCCGGGGAGGCCTAGGCCGCTTATTCAGCGGCTGGGGCCGCGCTTAAGGCGGAGCTCGTGGTCAAAAACGGCTTAAGGGGCAAAAAACCCTAAAACTAACTACACAGATACATTACAGTATACACCCTTACACCATATGCCTTAACCTAGACGATCTCAATAGGACCACAAGTCCTATTCACAGTACACTATTATAACCTCACCAAACATCAGTAAGTCCACCCGGCCCGGCCAATCAGCAAACGTAGCACCCAGGGTGGTAGAGTGGCGAAGTGGCGGACCACCAACGGCTTTCTGTATTCCGTGCCATCCGCGCCGCCGAGTGGCTAAGTGCCGGAGTGGCGAAGGAGTTCGCGGTGCCGTGGGTGGTTCACACGTGTAAGATCCGCCGTCGAGGGTGCGCAGGCCCCTTATGCCCGCACTAAAAGGTGGTCAAGTTCCCCGGACGTGCGCCCTGTCGCTGAGAATTTGACATTCTAATTGATCGAATCCTTTCCCGCTGTACGGGCTATCGCGCCGCACGTGCCTTCAACATCATCTGCATGCTATTCCTCATCCTGGACGAATCCGTGCTGCTCGAGTAGATCTGTGTCGTGTCGCACAACCTCTTCCTGCTCCGCATCATGCTCACGGCCTTCGACGCAGTATTGATAATAATTTCCTTCGCTTTCTTGTAAAGCAATTTGATTCACGCCGCTCGACTTTTCTTTCATTGTGCCCATCGTAGCTTGATAGCATTCGATCGGCGTGTATGGTCTCGGAACTCTTGCCGGTTTCCTCACACCTTTCAATGCGTATTGTTACGAAGGCGTAGAATAATAAAAACCACGTTTCCACTGCACCCCTCTCTCTCCCTCCTTCTTCCTACTTGTTTGTATTCAATTCATTCCTTGTGTCCTACTCCGAGTTGCTAAAGTTAGTCTGTAACACGTTAACCTTACCTCCAAGTCTTCCTCCGCATTTTCCTTTCACGTAAATATTATGAGCGCATAGGCATCGGGCTTTGAAAAATGTACATAAATTCACGAAGTCGACCATCCCCACAGACTTAAAATAATTTTTGAAACTTTTGATGTGAACAAAAACTTTATACTGCAGTGATTTGCGCTATCATGTATCCCATACTTGTCGCTATGCTCGCGGAAACGGAAAATTGTGTACCGACGCAGGCCGCACAACAGCGCAGGTAATTCACACAGGCATGCTCAGGCCTGCTGGGACTTTAGAAAACGATAGAACGCGAGAAAGACGTTCAACAGTGGTGTGTCTTTACTCAAGAAACCTATCCATGCACGTAGACCGCAAAACATACTTCCATATACTTCAGCGAATAATTTCGAACCACAGCTCACGAGTCCGCTCATCGTACGCCCTACAGTTTCCTGAAGACTATCCACATAGCGCGCCGCACATTCGTAAATTGATGTCCTTAAGAAGGGAACGACGTCCAGTGCGTAGAATGGGCGCTTCCACAGAAGTAGACAAGGAGCAGCGACAACTCAAAGTGCCATAGAAATTTTGGTTGGTTTAAGAGCGAATGAGAATTTGTTAAAATTACGCACAGTGATCGGTTGCTGCGGCTACGCTAACGCCACTACGCCCAAGCCTCTCGAAATTTCGTTCACATAATCCTTTCTCCTGCATCTTCGCGTCCACTCAGCACACCAGGCACACACTCATGCCCGCAACGACTTCCACGCTCATTTTCACGCTCACGTGGTCGATCGCGCTCAAAATGTTGCGCTTGGTTGAATTCAGCCGCGCCCACTCTAGAGCGCCCCTCCAAATACTCATTTCTGGTACATATGTCTCTTCTTTCCATCTCTCCCTTTCTTTTTCACTTCCCTCCCATACCGTCCGCTTGGATTCATCTCTTGCACGACCTGTTCTCCTCTCAGCACTCCCACCCCTCTGCTCTAGCAATCTACTCCTTGCACACTATGTACCTCACAACATTTCCCATACCATAAAGATTCCCTCCCCTATCTAAAACAACAACGCGCATCCCACAACCTCTCCCATCGACCTCGTTGATCACCTCCGCTATGGCTAACACATTCAGCTACAAGACCATCAAACTCTTCGGCCAGACCTAAATCATGTCCATGTCGCGCAAACGGAACGTCTCCGGCGTCAGGTCGAAAAAAATCATCCTAGACCCGTTTGGCGATCCGAGCCGCATCGCAAATTACAACTTGTCGCGCCGCGATAATCGGTCCACCTGGGTGTCGAAATTCTTTAATAACATGGTGCGCGAGCAACGGCACTAACTGAAGCGTTTGATGAAGGCGGACGGAATCGCGAAGGTCCCGGAGCCAATCAACATATCTGAGCTGTCCGAGTGCTACGTGTGCCGCGGCGATCTACTAGCCTTCGACGGCGACGTCGATTAAAAGATTCACCCAAACTTCCAGTGAACTGGCGATCATTTCTCCTGATCCTGCGCGCTTAACCTTTTCATCAACTCGGCCTTCAGTGTCTTTTGCGGCTCTAACGACGATAGCATCGTCTCAAATAGTTATAAGTCTTCCTCATCGCGCGCGTCGTCCTCGCTCCGTGCCAAAATTTTCTAGGTACAGCGCACGGCTGCCTGCTCTTGTTCCTCCTTGTTAATCTCATATATCAGGTATAATTAATCGTCCTTTTCTACAATGTTTGCCGCGAACATACCTTGCTGGTTTATGCGGACGAGCAAGTTGTGTAGTATAATAAAAATGTCTGTGAGGTCGACATTTTCTTGCTTATTCCAGCAAAGATCTTCGTGGCGGAGCACGTTGAACCGCGCCTGAATTACCCGACGGCGCACTCTTTATCCTTTCGGCGACCCTCTTGGAGGCGCTTGTAGTAAATCTCTTTTCTTTTGTCCGCCTGATGAATTGGGAGCATTAAAATTGACCAAGAAGGATATATACCGTCGCAAAAAAAGAATGCAATTTTTCGTTGCGGGCCGTTAGGTAGGACCTGATAGGAAAGCGGAAGTAAATAGAGTATGCTATTTTAAAAATGTATATAAAGAGGGGAGAGGACCTCAGCAATAGTTTTCGTTCTTCGTATCCGGACGACTGGCTCACCAGTGCCAAACGTAGAGATCGGAATCACACCAGGCCTCGACTTTTATTACGGCTAACTTTCTGTCATTCGGATTGTAATACTGCCCCTTTCAGACACGTGAAAATTTTCCACTTGATCCTACAGACATTTACGGCGCCAATACAGCCATAGAATCCAAGGTGCTCTTACTCATCATAAACCTTTTGCAGCTCTTCCGAGCTACGTCTTCTGTTCAAGAACGCCTGCCCGTACATCCCGTTGATGTCGCCAAAAAAAGGTTTTAGTAATTTAGAATCTTATGCGCTCTCATTCGTCTACTGTCGTCGATATATCCAAACGACCTTCCAGTCCCGAGGTAGCGAAGGCAGTCCATGACTTTCACCTCCTTTGGTACTCCGCGTACACCGGCGGAATTCTTGCGCGTAATCTACTCCTCCTGATTAAAAATAAGTAGATATAAGAGCATACTTTGATAAACAGCGCGCGCGGTACACAAAATCGTAGGGTCAATTCGCGGAGACATTAAATAGGTGTAGCTCCGACAAAGCCCTCCATCCAGGATCTCTTGCCTATATTCACTGTGCTTTCTCCCGCAATTCGGCCAGCCCATAGCCTTTCCTTGCGGCCCCACCGCTTTGCGATTCTGTGATTAAGTTCTGCGCCTGTAACAGATTACGTGAATTTTAGAAGCTGGCGATGGTTGCTGCAGGAGAACTTCTGCAAGAAGAGCTGTAATTATTCATCGCTTTCGGCCTCCATTGCCGACTGCGATTCAATTTTCTAGCCGTGTTAACCAGATTATATTGCGCTCGAATACCGCCCGCCTCGCATCTCGCGATACGGCTACTCCCCGCGGTCGTCCTGAAGCGTTGCACGTCAAAAAAATCCCTGTGGGGATCTCGAACGATCGACAGAACGGATAGCACGTACACAGGGAGCTCCAAAATACGCTGCAGGAGGGGCATATAGGGTAGTGGCTGCGGCGGCGAACAACCGCCTGTTGCTAATAATCCGAGAAGGAGAGACTCTCTCCTTCCGATTATTTCCACCCCTTATATTTTCTCTTCTTCATATCGCATTGAATATTTTGGGAGCTGCATTTATTTTTGTATATTATTCCTTCTCACAGGTATCTCTCTTAGAGAGATACAAATGAGAAGGAATAGTACAGGTCAGAGCTGGAGAAAAATGAGAGGAAAATCTGGTACGATGGTTGAGTAGGTAAGAGAAGAGAGTTCACTAAATGAAATTACCAGTGCAAGAAGCAAACGGAACATATTTCACGTTTGATAGAAAAAAGCGTTGTATTGTCAACATATAGGCTGCTCTGCAGGTATGTATGCATAATTTATGGGTGACGCTGAGTGCGAGCTATTGTATCAGATAGCGTTGAGTACCAATAAAAACGATTTCCGGGTAACTTTATCATTGATTACACGTACATTTTGCAAGGTAAACCGCCATCTAATCAGATTATGTTAACTAATGTTTCAATGGATATTCCCAATATCATCTGCAGCATCCTTTTTAAGTGCAATAGTATTTCAAAACTTCGTGTAGACTGCAAGATGCATTGCAATCTTCCAAAGGGAATTCAACATGATATTTATTTAGAATATTTCAGTAGCAATATATTTCATAGCAAGATATAGCGATGGAGCCCTTTTTGAGAATATCTAAAAATAAATATTCCTAAAGTGCCGAACTTTTCGCACAATCCTCTCCTACCTCTTCGGACAGAATTTAAAATCAGGATGAAATTTAAATTAAAATGATTGAAACAATTCAAAAGCCGTAATTGCAGTACACTAGTGATATTTAAGTTCAAAACAATTTCCTAGAATAAAAAATGGGCTTAAAAAGTGTAGCGTGATAGATTTGTAATTGCAGCTCCTCAAAATTGATTTAAATCTATGTACGCATTTCACCGAAATACGTGCCTACTTGTACATGGCTTTACACGGAGAACAAGGACGGTCGTCACCAACGGCAAGGACCGTAAGAACATTTCATCTCGCAAATCGGTACGTGCAACAGGTATCATAAAGATGACTCCCGACCCTATTCGACAGGAACGTATCGTAGAAATATATCACCTAAATTTCCGACTTCGTAGTACACATTGATCCTGAAACTAACCAGGTACAGAAACACACAAAAATACTCTTTCGGTTCGTACCCTTTTCCATTCACGTTCTTTACCGCAAAGTTTCTAGCGCACCGATTGTTCAGGTTTCGATAGCCTAAGATCACGGCCAACTTGCGTCCGAGTTCTGCGGCTTCTCCATTTTCAGACGCAGAATATTGCCTCCCTTAGTAGTTCATTTCCAAAATCCGACATTTTTTAGTTCCCATAAGGCCGCTAAGAGTGTTCAAAACGAAAACGTTCTGAGTCAAGAAACAACCCTTCAAAGTCACGAACAAAATCCACCAGTGTCTTTGTACAGCATTTATTCATTATTGTAGTTGTCCATCCCCACTATGTATGCCTCCTGACGGCCCTCAGTACTATTCATTAAAAGCATTCCTGTTCGTTTTTCCCATTTCAAAATCTACTTAGGCGATTCGTCGTACCATCAGCAGTCAGAGGAGTATATTATTAAAAATGAACGATGCTGCAAGTCCCTCTACTTCTTCCGTTGTAGATCAGTCGACTGCCAACAAAAATGCAGAGATGTCCGCTTCCACGTCTCTCCTCTTTATATATAAATTAATTTTTTCCACACTTGTCAAAAACCCCACGGTTCGCCGTTTGTGCAGGGTGAGAACTGTTTTCGTTCCCAAACGGCTCAATTGTGTGTTAAACGTCTTTTCGGAGCGCCTTTTCAAAGCCATGTTAACGCTGGAACAGCTACCTTTCCTCCACAACCTGGCCCGAACCGTGCATGTATTCTGCATCAATATAATGCAAACTGAGACGCGTGTGCTTGTACGATGCCCACCCTTGCGCAGTCCTCCACCTCCACCACGACTTTGGAGGGATCCGTTTAAACAGGTCAAATGTTAGGCCACGCGACGTCTCCGCCCAGCTTCTCCGCTCTCCCATCCTGTACCTTTAATATCGGAAGTCAACTACCCAACAGACACAGCGACCGCGCCTGCCGAAGTTCTTCCCTCTTTTCGCCCCTTCCTCTACCCCTCATAAGTTCTCTCAACCAGCCATCCCCGTTTTCACAACCAGAATCTCGCTTTTCTAGGAAACACACCGTATTGTGTCGTTGAACATCGTCGCTCTTCATCCTCATATGTATGACTATGGAGACCGTGGTTCGTGACGAGTAGGGTAAAAGAAGTACGGGAGGAGTAAGGACACGAAGGCTTTGTAGGGTCTGATGACGAAGTCGAAAAGCACGGGGAACCATGTGAATGGCAGGACAACAGAGAAAAACATAAGATTACAGTAATCTTTTCGCTATTTTTGTCGATTCTTTTTTTGACCTTCAGAAGTCTGATTTGATTTGAATAAAACGCAGGATCAAAACAACCAGAACACATAGTTCTTTATACCTTTGCTGCAATGAAACAGTACCATGTACATAGGGTTTTCAAGGGAGACCACAATGATAAGATTGAAAGGATGTATGGTGTTGCCGAAAAATGTCGCGGTGTGTTGGCAATAAGGTTACGGTTTGCCAACGCTGGCATCGTGTCATCGTCAGGAAATGGTGGAAATGGCTTGATCATCTTGTGATGGCGTTTTTGTCAACGACCGGCAGCATCTTCAATCAGTAAGACGGACGGCATGTGTTGACTCTAGTATTTTCGGATATCGGGATGTTTGGCATCTTTGGGTTTGACTGGTCACTGTATTCGAAGATGAAAAGGTCGTAAGGCTAGAGTGTGCTCGTTTCAGGGAGGTGAAGCGACAAGCTTTTAAACCACTTTCTTTTTCAGCACCACTCATATCTGGGAACGGGCGAATTTAAGAAGACTGTCGCGCGGGGAGCCAAAAATGCATATGATTACATGATTGCGGTACCAAAAATGCATATGATGATATGATTACGGTACCAAAAATGAATACTGTGTAACTCTACTGAGCAAACCTTGTTGCCGGAAACAGCGTCCCATAATCAAAATCATTCATGTTCGCGCCGATATTCAGTTGACTTCGTGCATCTATATGAATTGTATCAACTGTCCAGCTGCCGTGCCTCTTCAGCAAGGTGAATGGAACCCACAATGTCATCTAGCAAAGGGGAGTTTTGGCGGACACGAGCGTACAGTATAACCCGTTTCCACTGGCAGAGTTGTCCCAGGGTAGTTCATCTTGAAGTGCATGAGTCCACTGTATGCATTGGACAATGCAGGTGTCATTTTCTGCTGAAGTATACAGAAAAAAAATACGTATATCCCGGCCGAATATTACTACTGGACTTAATTTTTTTAATGGGTTTTCAGGAATTCACTTTTGGTTTGAAGATCGCCATCGCTCGAGAGGCAAGAAATAAAGCCACCTCAGTACGTAGAATATATTTATTTGTTTGCTAAACTTTTCCGATACAACCCATCCAAACCGCACCGCGAAGTCGTATATGTACCGCCGTTCATCTCGCTGCCATCCTCAGTTTCCCCTCCCACACAGTCCCTCAAGTCACAAACACTGCCGCGAAAACATGTCTATTCGCTCTTCTCGCAATTCGTTAGCTCTTGGTCCAGTGCTCCTTCTCTCAGCACTGGCGTGCATCTCCATTGCAGCCGTGACACCCTCCTTCGGTGATGGTCTCACTTCAAGGCAAGTGCGCTCGGCTATTGCACCGGCACAGCCGCCCCAATCGCTCCCGTCGCTTCTGCGAAAGTCGTCACCGCCGCAGCGGCCAGGCCGCCTGCTCTTTCTCGTGAGAAAACGTCTGCCGAAATCATGGACGCTGTGGGTGGTCTTTGGCCCGTTCGGCCTGCCGCCGCCGTCCGAGCGAAATTTCGACTTTCTGCTATCACAAAACCTGATTTTCTTCCAGGACGGCCTCCTTTTCGTTAACAGCTTTGTCCTACTGCAGATACAGGGTCAAGACGTCGTGTTTCCGCCGCCTAAGCGTACTGTACAAAGCAATGTCGCCTTCCCTATGATATCCCGGGCCGGCGTTAATAATCGAATGGATGCCACGCTTGTTTCAGCAACAGCACGCCAGTTTGACATGGATGCCTGTACGTTCAAGCTTATCGTTAATAACAGAAAATCGTACTTGCTCATGTATTGCTCTTGATATACCGCCGATGAAAACTGCAGATTCGAATTTCAATTTTCTTGGCATGCTCCCGTCTGCTTACTACACATAGAAAATCGTTCTCCTTACCAAAATCGACCAACCTTTTTATAAAACTTTCGACACATTGGTATTGAGGCTTTTATTTTCATGTACCGATTAGCAGCGTTGCCGAGGAAATTTCACTTTTCCCAAAATCCCAAAATGAGTACTCGACATAGCCTCATTAATCGAAGAATTAATGAGGCTATGTCGAGTACTCTTCTCAACTCCAACACAATGGAAAAGTATAATATTAATTGCAGCATACCTTAAAACGTCGACGTGATTTTAACTGAAATCCATTCGAAGAACATATTCAAAATTGAATGTATCCAGAAAAAGAATAAAAATACAAAATAAACTATTACTTTGAAATACTGTACCAATCATTATGAAAATAGCACTTTTGTATCCAGTTTTTTGGAAAAGGAATTTTCGAGAACATGAAGTATGAAAATTGACTCCTTCAATCAATAGATATTTAAAAAATCGACTATATGAACCATTTAAAATTTTCGTATTTTCATATTTTCATATATTTTAAAACCTCTTTGTTTTGTTTTCGTTGGTGTTCATGTTTTAAATATTTAAATTTAAATTATTTCGTGACTTTAAAAGATTATTCGATTTATTCATATGTTTTGAAATTTTTTTTGTTTCTTACTTTAGTATAGATTCTAATTTTTTTATATAAGTGAAGGTGTTTTATAATTTCAAAATTTTGCCTTTCGGTATTTAACATAGAATGTACGGAACAAAGGTTTTAATAATAATTTTATTTGTTTTTCTCAACGGATACTTAACACATTGTGGCAAGTTAACGTACTTCATTTTATTTTATATAAAATTAAGACAAACATGTTTTGTTTTAATTTTAATTTTAAACGCGATGTATTTGTGCCTTTTTGAAGGTGTGTTGAGTTTTCGTATTTCTGCGTGTTTATGTAAGATGTTCTTGTTTTTAACTTTTTCATGTATTGCTTTATTCCTTCAGTTTTACAGTTTTAGTTTTCAATTATCTCTTATTGCAGTGTTATGTTTTTGACGAATTGAAGTCTATCTTACTAGTTTTGAACGGTATTGTAATATGTCTAATTGTAGCAGACTCGGGGTGAATATATATATAGAAGAATAGAGATATTGACGCGGTGGTTGATGTGAATATGGTGTGTGCATCTATAATATCTAGGTGACTATCTAGCTACTTAAATAATAAACATGCGAGCAGACACATAGTCTAATGAGGCGCTTTGCACACCAACAAGAACCTTTTGTTCCTTAGCCAAACGGTACAAAAATGCAGTTAATAAGCATTAGTTATATAGAGCCAAAATCTGTGCACTGACAGCAGTTTTCGAGGTAACGGGTCCATCATTCGCACACTAATTAGTGTTTCAGCAAGTAAATATTGTAGGGCAACAGTATGTGCTTTTGGGCGCCACTTAAAGTTTTTTCTTTCTTAATAGAGAGGACCAGTAGCCTATTTGATTCTATGTAAGCACTGGAGAATTCCTTTTGTTGCGTTTTCAAATCAATTTGACAATTTTCATTGTTCTTAACCGCCCTGAACACCGTCTCTTGGCAATTATCTTTATAACGACTTTTCTTATTTGTCCAATGCGCTGTAAATATTATGCGATCAAATCAACTCTTCTGGTATGATATCTAAAAATATCAGGTTTAATCTCTAAAAGCATTTTAAGATACAACTGGATAATTGAATAGTTATATTCGTGTAGTAATGAAATTGTAATAGTATTACATTTTCCGTAGTAGACGAACATCAGAGATGGAACGAGATAATCTCTGGTTTTAATCTCTCTAAGTTGATTTACTGATTATTGTTTTTTAATAAAATTATGAATAATTACGGTCAAACTAATAAGTTGGCTGTGCAAAATAATTCGCTCGTTTGTCAGAAGTCGAACTCTGCACCTCGTGCGAGGGCACTTAAATTGGGGCAGTCGTCGTCAGCCACGGCAG
>JAVCKV010447274.1:0-12227 GCA_032274145.1 Herpochondria borealis | reverse complement strand
CAACTTGAAATTAAAAATGGACCTAAATAGTGCGTCTTTTTTTGGTAAAATTTTAATAAGTCTTAATAGAAATGATGCTAAGTATCTCAAGGATAATGTCAAATAGTCTTTTAGGTGAGGAGAAGAAAGTCAAACAGTCCATTCAAAAGTATATATAGTGACATTTTGACATCAAATTTGTAATGGCATACCCTTTGACTCAATACATCTGTAAACTAAAAATCAATAGCTATGGCTAAAGGAAAAATATCAGTACAAACAGAAAATATATTCCCGATCATAAAGAAGTTCTTGTATTCGGATCAGGAAATATTTCTTAGAGAATTAGTATCTAATGGTGTAGATGCCACTACAAAAGTAAAAACACTTGCACTAAGAGGAGAAGTAAAGGGCGAACTGGGAGATACAACTATCGAAGTATCTGTTGATAAGGAAGCAAAAACATTGACTATATCAGACAAAGGTATAGGAATGAGTAAGGACGAAGTTGAAAAATACCTGAATCAAGTAGCATTTAGTTCTGCAGAAGAATTTTTAGAAAAATATAAAAACGAAAGTACCATTATAGGACACTTTGGTTTAGGTTTCTATTCTGCATTTATGGTAGCGGATAAAATTGAAGTATTTACTCGTTCTTATAAAAGAAATAAAAAAGGAACCACTTGGACTTGTGAAGGTGATACCGAGTATACCATTGATAGCAATGATCGAAAAGACAGAGGTACCACTATCGTACTTCATGTAAGTGAGGATAGTACGGAATTTTTAGAGGAAGCTCGGATTGGAGGTCTTTTGGAAAAATACTGTAAGTTTCTTCCTGTAGAAATTAAGTTTGGAACAAAAACAGAAACTTCTTTTGAAGGAGAAGGAGAGGATCAAAAAGAAATCAAAACGGAAATTGATAATATTATCAATAATCCAAATCCAACTTGGAAGAAAAAAGCGACTAAATTAAAAGACGAGGATTACAAAAAACTCTATAGCGAATTATATCCTTATAGTACGCCTCCAATGTTTTGGATTCACTTGGATATTGATTTCCCATTTAATTTGACAGGAATCTTGTATTTCCCAAAATTGGGTAATTCTATGGAGGTTCAAAAAAATAAAATTCATTTATACTCTAACCAAGTATATGTTACGGATGAAGTAAAAGAGATTGTACCTGAGTTTTTGACCTTATTACATGGTGTGATTGATTCTCCAGATATTCCATTGAATGTTTCTAGAAGTTATTTGCAGAGTGACTCGAATGTGAAAAAAATCACAGGTTACATTACTAAGAAGGTTGCAGATAAATTAGCAAGCCTTTTCAAAAAGAAAAGAGAAGACTTCGAAAGCAAATGGAATGACTTGGGTGTATTTGTAAAATACGGAATGTTGTCTGAGGAAAAATTCCATAAGAAAGCAGAGAAATTTGTTTTGCTAAAAGATGTAGATGGAAAATTAAACACGATTGAGGAATTTAAAGAAAGGGTTGCAGCGACTCAAACGGACAAGCATGATAAGTTGGTAATGATTTATACGAACAATCCTGCGGGGACGGATAGCTATATTGAAGCAGCCAAAAATAAAGGTTACCAAGTCTTAATGTTTGATAATGTGATTGATAATCATTTTATGCAGCATGTGGAATCGAAGGTAGGCGGAATTACTTTTGTTCGAGTGGATTCAGATACTGTTGATAACTTGGTTCAAAAAGATGAAACGACGGAATCTGTTTTAAGTGAAAAAGAACAGGAGAAAGTGAAAACTTTATTTGAAAGTAAGGTGACGGAAGCTGGTGCTTCCATTTCATTGCAAGCATTGTCTCCAAGCGACCAACCTGTACAAATTACTCGACCAGAGTTTATGCGAAGAATGAAAGAGATGCAAGCTATGCAAGGACAAATGGGCATGGGTGGTTTTCCAGATAGTTATAATGTAGTGGTGAATTCCAATCACCCACTTATTGCAGACAAATTATTGAAAATGCGAAGTGAGGACAAAAAAGAAGATTTTGTAAATCACTTATATGACTTGGCTCGATTGAATCAAGGAATGTTGCAAGGGGCGGATTTGAGTGCATTTGTAAATAAGAGTTTAGAGTTTTTGAAATAAAAAACTTTTAAAACATACATATATATAAGGAGTCATTGGATTGTCAATGGCTCCTTTTTTTTTGGAATATTAACTATTGCGTCATCAATGCGGAATAGTTTTTGGATAAACAATTTCCATATATGATATAATTTATAATACAACTTAAACACGCAAAATGGAAGTTAAAACACCTTCAACCTTTAACAACACTCTTCCATTTAAAACCTTTTCTACTTTGTTTCAAAATATGTTTGATGCGATTGTCATCTACAATTATGAGACAGAAGAAATTAAAGATTGTAATCGTTCATTTTTGAAACTGCTACAATATGAAAAGGAAAAACTCTTATCATTAAATCGATTTGATTTAATGCCTCGCTATTCTTCTCTATACCCGAATGTAGATCTTCATGATTTTATTAAAAAGGATCATAGAATAAAAGTTTTGGCTGAAGAGACCATTTATTCTACTGGAGAATTTAAAAATAAAAATGGTGATAGCATATTTGCCGAATTCAATATTGTTCCTACTGGAAATGAAAAAGGAGAAGCATTTGTCATCATTCATGATATTACTCAAAATATCGAGAGTAATAAAATCTTAAACGAAAGCAAAGAAAAATATCAAACTATTGTAGACAACGCATGTGAATCTATCATTTATCTTGATTTGAAAACTCAAAGATTGATAGAATGTAATGACGTTGTTACACAAATGTTTGGAGTCTCTAGCAAAGAGGTTTTATTGAATAGTAGCCCTATTCAATTTTATGCAGATGAACATGAATTGAATAAACAGAAGCCAATTCATTTTTTTAAGAGTTGTGTCTGCCAAGCGATTCGTAATGGAAATTCGTGCAATGAATTTATTGCAACAAGAAAAGATGGAACTACTTTCGCTGCGGAAATTACTACTGTTTTTATTAATAAAAATAGTAAAAAGGAAGAGGCTATATTTTTTATAAAAGATATAACAGAACAATTTTATGCTCAAAAAGAACGAGACCAACTCTATCATGAGCAAGCTCAAATTTTAGATTCCATGCCATTCCAATTTTCGCAAAAAGATTTAGATAATAATATTGTCAAGTCTAATAAAGCGATGAATGAATATTTAAATGGTTCTAGTGAATGTATTGCTGGAAAAAATCTTTCGAAATTTATTCCAGATGCTGATGCAGAAAAAATACACCAAGAAGATTTAGCAATTGCAAAAACTAAACAACCTAAATTAAATTTCATTTTTGAAACGATGAATATTAATAGGGAAAAGATATGGAGTCGTATTGATAAGATTCCATTGTTGGATACCACGGGAGAAGTGAGTGGAGTTCTATCTTATATTGTAGACATTACCGATGTGATGGTATTGCAAAGTAAGACCAAGCAAAGTGAAAATAATTATAGAGCTTTGTTTGATAATGCTTTTGATGGGATTCTTTTGTATGATTGTACTGACCGTAAAAATATTAGATGTAATCTAAAATTAGCGAGTTACCTTTCTTCCAATACAGATGTTATTTTAAAAACAAAACTAGAAGACTTTTCTCCTGAATACCAAAGTAATGGAATGAAGTCCAGTCAGTTTTTTGAAATGATTATTAATAAAACCAAGAAACGAGGTACTTATCATACCGAATGGATTTTTGAAGAAAAAAATGAAGATGTATTAATTTCTGAGATTAGTACCTATTTGATTCCGCAGGAAAATACTTGTCAGGTGGTGCTTATTTTTAAAGACATCACAGAGCAAAGAGAACAAGAAGATATTATTAAAAATAATGTCGTTCAGCTTAATAAGAAAAATGTAGAACTGCAAAAATATATTGAATCGAATAATCAGCTTGAAAATTTTGCGGCTATTGCTTCACATGATTTACAAGCGCCATTACGGACGATTCATAGTTATACTGAACTGCTTCAAAAAAGCATCAAAGGAAATGCTACCGATCTACAAAATGAATACATGCACTTCATTACAAGTGCTACAGGTAACATGCGACATTTGATTAGAGACTTAAGAGCATTTTCAAAAGTGGATTCTACTAAACTTCATATTCGGACAATCAATAGTGATTTTATGTTAGAGGAAGTATTATCTGAATTGAAGGCTACCATTGATTATAAAAAAGCAACTATTGATATTTCAAACAATGCTCCTACAATTATAGGAGATCGAATTAAGTTGAAACAACTTTTTCAAAACCTTATCACTAACGCTTTAAAGTATATAGGGAAAGGTGTTGTTCCTGAAATTCAAATCATAATTGAAAATCAAGAAAATCAATGGGTTTTTAAAGTGAAAGATAATGGAATTGGAATCGCTTCAAATAATCAACAGAAGATATTTCAACTTTTCCAAAGGTTACATGCTCATGATGAATATGCAGGGACAGGAATCGGATTGTCACTTTGTAAAAAAGTTGTGGATCAACATTTTGGAGAGATTGGAGTGGAATCAGAACTAGGGAAGGGAAGTACGTTTTATTTTTCTATTCCGAAAAATGTGGAAATGAGGATTCGAGAAATCATGTAATTTTATTGTTTTTAAAATATAAAAAGGAGTTGCCAAGATGTTTGGTAACTCCTTTTTGTTTAGATGCATTAGTGCTTCCAGAACTCAGAGTTCTGGAAGCACTTTCTCATCCCACACACCAAATAAAACTTTATGCTCATCTATCATTAGTATCCTTTTTTACTTTATTAAAAAAAACGAAAAATGAAATTCACACTTACCATCCTACTATGTCTAATTAGCAATATTTTTTTAGGACAATCCACCAAGTATTTTCGACAGTTAGCATATAATCATGTCTCGCCTCATGTCACCATTAAAGGTACGCATGAGATAGATAGTAAAACTGCAGAGGGTATTTCTCATTATGTTTTTAAGTTTGACAAAAAAAATAGAATTGTAGAAATAACTAATTATCATTTTCAAAATGAACGGAAACATCCATTGACTCATATTGGAGTTCATAAAATGCAGATAGAATATGTGAAAAATACAGAAGTAAGAATTTTTTATGATATAAAAGGAAGGCGTATGGCGAATCTGAGAAAAGTATATAAAGAAGAATATACTTATGATAAAAAAGGATTTAAAATTGCTCTTGCGTTTTTTGATTTGGAAGATCAGTCGATGGAGTCTAGTTGGAAAATTGCTTCTTACCAATGGACAAAGAAAAAAGATTGGGTAATTGAAAAGAGGTTTAATTTAGCAAAAGAAGCAGTAACGGTATCGCCTTATTTTGAATTCAATACGACAGCTATTGAATACGATTCAAAAGGTTTTCCCAAAGCACATTATAATTTAAATGATGATCTCGAAATCGCCAATAGTAATTTTGGAGTAGCTTCTTACAAAGATATTTATGATAAAAAAGGAAATCATATAAAATGGAGTTATCATGATGCGAAAGGTCAGCTTACACTCTCACCTAATAAATATGCAATTAGTGAAAATGAATTTGATAAAAATGGAACAATAATTTTAATGAGACGATTTGATGCTTCAAATGATTTACTTTGGGAACGTTCAGTAAGAAGCGAGCCTGATAAATTTGTAAAAGTTACGGCTAAAGATTCTTTGGAGATCAAAGAAAAATCATTGGGTTACTTAAAAGCCCTCCGTGAAATGGACCCTGAATTAATGGATAATGTCATGAATGAAAAACTCGCAAAACGAACTCAAGGTTATGATAGAAAAACTAAAAAAGAAATCCCAAGAGAAACCACGTATGATCAAATGATAAACTTTGCAGAAGATTGGAATAGCGCAGGTGATAAATTTCCAGAAACCCCAACGGAGAAAGCAATTATTTTAGATGTTTATCATACAATGGCTTCTGTGAAGTTGGTTTCTGATAATTGGGTGGAATATTTACATTTGGTGAAATTAGATGGGGAGTGGGAAATTATCAACTTGTTATGGCAACATAAAGATACCTCACGTTATCCTCATTAGTTTTCCGTGAAATTATTGTTTTTCTATATAAAAAGGAGTTGTTGATTTAATCAATAACTCCTTTTTCATTTTATAAAAAATCAAATTAATAAATCTTGATTTCCGTAATTATTATTACATTTAAAGATAACTATAGAATATCTGATTTTTCAATAGGAACTATTTAATGCTAGAAAAATATTTTAATAAACCAAGGCCAAATGATTATCTCACTACGGAGATCATTCTTGAAAATGATAGTGGTCAATTATTGATAGGAGAAACCCGTAGAGGGAAAATTCTCTTTACTCCAAAAATGAATTTGTTTGTTAATGAGCTTGGTTATGAATTTGTGGTGGAGGCGAGAGGACAGATGAAAGACAATGATAATAGTGTGATTAAAAAAGTATTGATTCGAAATAAGAAATTAATAAAAGGGAAAACATATCAATTTGGAATAAAAATAAAAGGCGAAACCCCTTCTTTTGAAGGACATAATATTGATTTAAAATGGAAGCTTCGATCTTTTATTAATCTTCGCTCCGATTACTTTTTAAAGATTAGAAATAGAGAACTTAAAAAAAGAGGGATGACTCATTTTTATGATCTTCCAAAAGATCTTTTGATCGCATCATTACCAATAGAAGTATCAGAATCGAATTTAGTTTATCAAGTTCAAAATATAGAAAAGGAATTAGCGACATCAAGCATCTTGTATTGGACAATATTATTAGGAGGAATGGCTTTGTCTTTTTTGATTTTAAGTAAATCTCAATCGGATAATTTATTATCTATTTGGTTGACTAGTTTTTGTGTATTATTATTTTTGACAGTCATCCCTTACTATTTTAAAACTAGTATTTTAAAAAGCATGAATGTCAATACGACCTTTTTAGGAAACAATCAATTTGCAGTTGTATTGGGATTATCTAAGAATATAAAAAATATTAAAAAAGTAAAAGTGAGTTATTCTGTTGTAGAGAATGTGAAAGATACAAGACAAGGTTCAGAAGTTATTCGAACAGAAATAATTTATAAATCAATTAAGCAGCAAAAAAGTCAAATTTCTCAGAATTCAGATATGATTTTAGATTTCCCAGATTTGGCCTACGATTTTATTTTTGATTTTCCTGATAAAAATATTCCAACAATGATGTTACCTGAAAATTTAGAGATAGAATGGAAGGTTGATATTGAAGTATATTTTGTTTTAGGATTAAAATCAAATTTTATAAAGTTGATTGATGTGAGTCGAGAAGTTGAAAAAAATATATAGAGTTTATTTTTTAGATTAAAAAATGCAATGCCAAACGATTATTTAGAAACCGAAATTATTTTAGAGGATAGCAACGAACCCTTACTTGTTGGGGAGTCTCGAATAGGGAAAATTATCATTCAGCCTAAGGTGGATTTAAGTGTAGATAGCTTGGGTTATGAATTCTTCTTGAATGCGAGAGGGTTGATGATGGTGCATAAAGAATCAATAATCAAAAAGGAACTAATTCGAAATAAAAAAATAGTAAAAGGGAAAAAATACGAATACGATCTTGAGATAAAAGGAGTCCCTCCTTTATCTTACAATGGAAAGAATATTGAACTAGAATGGAAAGTTCAAATGTATTTAGATCTTCGAACTGATTCCTATTTGATGGTAAGAAATTCATATCTCAAAAAGAAAGGACTTACTCACTCCACTAGTACCAAGGATTTATTAGTTCCAAAAGCTAAGACCGTAAAACTAGAATCGACCCTACCTTATCGAGTAAAAAGTACAAATAGAGAATTGAAAGTTTCTAGTTTTTATTCTTGGTTGTTTTTTATTTTAGGGAGTATAATAATTTCATTTGGTATAGCTCTTTTAGAGATAGCAAATCCTGTAATCATAGGGTTAAGTGCAGTTGTTTTATTGTTTTTATTTCTAGTCGTTCCTTATTATTATAAGACGAATATTCTGAGGAAGTTAAAAGTTGATACAACATTTTTGGGAGGGAATCAATTTGCCATAATTTTAGGATTGACTAAAAATATTACTAATATTAAAAGAGTAGAAGTCTTGTATACGGTGATAGAAAAAGTTACAGATAGGAGAGGAAGTTCTGATGTTGTACATAGACATCCACTTTTTAAATCACCTACAATTGAGAAACATCAAGTCTCTCAAGGCTCCGATAAGATTTTAGATTTTCCTGAATTGGCCTATGATTTTATTTTTGATCTTCCAGATTATGAGATTCCCACCACTTTAAATATTAAGGATTTGGAATTTATTTGGGAAGTAAGAATTACTGTTTTTTTCCTATTTGGTTTAAAGTCAAATTTTATAAAGGAAATAGAGGTAACAAGAGAGACCGAAAATAACAACACTTAAAAAATATTTATTCACTCCTTTTTTTTAATATTTTTAATATTTTTAATATTTTTAATATTTTTAATATTTTTAATATTTTTAATATTTCAAAATCATCAGATTCCATTGAAGGAGGGACGATCCAATTTCCATCACTATTTATAATTCCCCAAAGTTCATTGATTTTTGCCTTCGCGAAATCTCCTTCAAAATCATGTGCATCCTGAAACTGAGGTTTAATTTTCCAAATCGCTTTATCATTTAAATAACCGTAAGAAATAGTTCCCTTTCCTCGAGAAACAATTTTTCCATCCAATGCATAAGTCATAGCTGTATTTAAGGAGTGATTTATTTTAGGAACATAGTTTCCATGTATTCCATAACCATGAGACAAAGTATCTCCTTGGTAATCTAAATAAACCCATTCTGCACCATTACACACATAGGCAGAAATCAAACTATCCTTTTGATTAAATCGTATAAAATGGCAAAGGTCTAAAATCTTATTCCCCTCTAAATCAAGAAGATCTTTCATATCTCCACGTTTGCAAATAATAAAACCTTGACGGAAATAATTTTTCTTAAAACGATCTTGGCCAGGATGAAAATCTATGGGCTTGAAATTTTGAAGAATGGTATCTCCAAAATAATTTAATTGAGTAGAGGAATCATAATAAATCTGATAGGATAGATAACTACCATAAATATCAATTCCTACAGCTCTAGATTTTTCAGGAGGATTTATTATTTGGCTAACGGAAGAACTGAGATTTATAAAAAATAAAAGAAAGAAAAATAAGAACTTCATAAGGTATCGTTTATTCAAAAGTAGAACTTAGAACAAAACGATAAAAGTTTTTCACAGTCGTTAACAAGCTATTTGCAAATAGTTAACAACTATAAGATAATTCTTCTATGTATATTTTTTTTGTTATGAATAATCAAAAAAACAACGTATCTTAAATATGCAAATTCACAATTAATGAAAGAAAATAAATTTAATAAGAATGTAATTCGACTTTGGTTATTCAAGGTCTCTTTACTTTTAAGTGTTTTTGCATTTTCAGGATTTAATGTACAAGCTCAAGCTGCATTTCTCGAATCTGATAAAACGGAGTTAGTTGAATCTAGAATTAACAAACCCGTTTATAATTTAGATAGTTCAGGAGAAAAAAGTAGAAATGTATCCAATGCAACTTTATTTTTAAAAGTATTTTTATTTAATAATTGGTCTCTACTAAATCAAAATCGCCTTGTAGATTTAAAATTTAAAACCTCCTGTAAAGAAATATTTTTTTATAATATTTCCTCAGTAAAATTCTCCTTCAAAATTCTCTTTTCATCGTCTGATGACGAATTACCTGCCTGATATTCAAATCAAATATTAGATAAGCAAAAAATTTAATTGAACTATTTTCCTGTTGCATTGCAATAGTGAATAAATCATTTCTTAAATGAAAAAAATTAAGAAAATAGCAAAGCTATTAGCATTCATATGCTTGTTAGCTTTAGCAGGTATTGGCATAGGAATAAGTGGCGGAGTACCACTTCCTTTATCAAAAAATAGAAAGGATTCGGAAAAAGAAGAAGTTGAATTAATTGAGAATCAAGAGGGAAAATCAATTTCTAAACAAAGCCAAATCAAAGGCTAAATTTTTTATCAAAAAAATAATAAAAATGAATACCATTAAAAAAATAATAAAATACATAGGAATAGGATTACTCTTTTTAATCGTTGCAGGAGGTATATATATTTATACCTCTGGACCAGAATTACCTGACACTTCGGATCAAATAATTGAAGAGGTAATGGCAAACCCGTTACCCGAATTGATTGAAGGAGAAACTGGATTTGCTAACTCCAATGGAATAAAAATCTGGTACGAAAACAGAATACCAAATCAAGAACCCAAAGGAGTTATTATACTTATCATGGGGATCTCAAATGATGCTTTAGGATGGCCGTCAAATTTTTTAAAATCGTTTACCGATGCCGGATATCAAGTAATACGATATGATCATAGAGGAACTGGTCTATCCGATTGGCTCGAAGATTTTGATGATAAAAATCCATATTCGCTTTCTGATATGACTTCAGATATAGTTTCAATTTTAGATACTCTTTTTGTTGAGCAAGCTCATATACTTGGTGTTTCCATGGGAGGAATGATTGCTCAACAATTTGCAATAGATCATCCTCAAAGAGTTCAATCCTTAACTTCAATAATGTCATCAGGAAATATTTTCGATCAAGAAATCCCACCTATTTCTTCTCAAGTTGCCTATGACCTAATTAAAATTGCGATAAAGTACAGCATCTTTAGTTCAGAAAAAAATATGATTAAGTTACACCTTGCAAGTAGAATTAATCTGATGGGAGAGTCCTCTCAAAATCTAAATATCAAAGAACTTTCAGAGCAAGTGTTGTATAATATTCGCAAAAGAAAGGGATATAATTCTAATGTATCAAAACAACATCAGGCAGCAGTTTTCAAATCAGGTTCAAGATATGATGACCTAAAAAAAATAAATTGACCGACATTGATAATTCATGGAAAGGATGACCCCTTTATCCCAATTGAGCATGGAAAAAAATGCGTAGATTTAATTCCCAACGCAGATAGTTTGTGGGTTGATAATATGGGGCATGATATTCCAGATGATTTAATACCAATCATCTCTCAAAAAATAATTGATAATTTTAATCGAAACTAAACATAAAAAAAGCGCATCAAGAAACTCTCGATGCGCTTTTTTATAAAAATATTTTTCAGGTCTTAAACCGATTTCTCAGATCCTAAAACAGACCCAACATAACTTCTATTCATCATTGCGATATTAGCAATAGAAATTTCTTTTGGACATTCCGCCTCACAAGCACCCGTATTCGAGCACATTCCAAAACCTTCCAAATCCATTTGCTTTACCATTGATTGAACTCTTAAAGTGTGTTCCACTTCCCCTTGCGGCATAGTCCCCAAGTGAGCAACCTTAGCAGAAGTAAATAACATGGCACTTGCATTTGGACAAGCCGCAACACATGCACCACATCCGATACATTCAGCAGCATCCATAGCACGAGAAGATCTATCCTTTTCGATAGCAATCGCATTACCATCTTGAGCTTGCCCGGTGTTTACAGAAATATATCCACCTGATTGAATGATTCGATCAAATGCAGAACGATCAACTACCAAGTCTTTGATAACAGGAAATGCTTGCGCTCTCCAAGGCTCCACAACAATTGTATCACCATCTTTGAAAGAACGCATATGTAATTGACAAGTCGTAGTCCCTGACTGAGGACCATGAGGTTGACCATTGATCACCATATTACAAGAACCACAAATCCCCTCTCTACAATCATGTTCAAATGCAACAGGTGTTTTCTTTTCAGAAACTAAAGACTCATTTAAGACATCAAACATTTCCAAAAATGACATATGCTCATCTGCCTCAACCGTATGATCTTCTAAATATCCTTTAGAGTCATTATCTCTTTGTCTCCAAACTTTTAAGTGAATTTTCATATCAAAATTATTTTAAAACAAGTTGTAATTATAATGTTATAGAATTCCAACCTGCAAGTTTTTTTAATAAAATTTCAAATCACCGTTATTGATTAACCGTTCACAGTTAACCGTTCACAGTTACTTGTATGATCGAGTCTTTAATTCAATATCTTTGAATTCTAATTGTTCCTTATGAACGATTGGTTCCGTTTCATCCCATTCCCAAGCCGCAACATAAGCGAAGTCTTCATCATTTCTTTTTGCTTCACCTTCAGGAGTTGCATACTCTTCACGGAAGTGACCACCACAACTTTCAGCTATATCCAAAGCATCCATCATC
>JAVCKV010447163.1:0-12227 GCA_032274145.1 Herpochondria borealis | reverse complement strand
TAACGATCGAGTAGAGAGAGACTTACCTGATGGTCCACTGAAACGCAAGATAGAAGCGCTCATTATAGCTCCAACTCGTGAGCTAGCAGTTCAAATAGGAGATGCGTGTAAACCATATTGTTCTGATACAAATATGAAACACACGGTTATTTGTGGAGGAGTGAATGACTTTCATCAGATAAAAGCGATCGAAAAATGAGTGGATATACTGGTGGCAACTCCAGGAAGACTTGAGGATCTGATTAGTCAGGGAGTCATAAAACTCTCTTACGTTAAAATACTGACATTGGATGAAGCTGATAGAATGTTAGATCTTGGGTTTCTGTGAGATGTAAATAAAGTTATAAAGCGAATCCCCAAAACGAGACAAACCTTTTTCTTCTCAGCCACGATGCCAGAACAAATTCAAACTCTCGCAGACTCACTTTTGAGTGATCCCGAAAAGATTAGTATAAAATCTAAAAAACCAACTCTCGAAGCTATAGAGCAACAAGTGTACCATGTAAAAAGTTCTCACCGAAGACAGTTATTACAAATGCTCGTAAAACGTAAAGAATATCAATCCATTATCGTATTTGTGAAGAAGAAAGATGATGTGAGTTACATAACAGAATACGTAAAAGCGTCGTGAGTAAGTGTTGACTGTATACATAAAGATCGAACTCAAAATGGAAGACAGAAGGCTCTTGCAGCTCTAAAAAATGGAGACGTAAAAGTACTCGTAGCAACAGATATTGCGTCACGTTGACTTGATATTCATGACCTCTCTTGCGTTATTAACTATAACATCCCAAACGAAGCAGAAACCTATGTTCACCGTATCGGCCGTACTGCGCGAGCTGGAAAAAAGGGAACGGCAATAACATTCCTGATAGACCATGAAGAAGCAGAACTTGCGGCTATAGAAAAACTTATTAAGCAAAAACTAGAAGTTATAGAAGAAAAAGAGTATCTCAAAGAAGTTATTCCAAAAACAAGAATACAAGGCTATAAAAACTTTGAAGAAAATGGAAAAGAGAAATATAAGAAAAAAACGCGTAGTACTACTCCTCAAAAATATGGGAAGGCAGGAAGGCTCGAAGCAGAAGGAAGAAAAAAAGAGAATAAAAATATGAAACCAAGAAAAAAGAAGAGATAGTCATGTTTTATAAAAACTAAAACTCTAACCCGAGTGATACTAAGTGAAAACTATTTAAATATGTCTCATATTATATTTTCTATTTCTCAGTGAGTCTCATAAGAGCATATACTAATGTTTGGATCTCATTTTATAATAGCAGAAACCTCAAGTGTATGATTATTAGTGTGGAGGACTATTATCTTCTTTCCTAGCGAACTAGCGTAGGCAAGTAGGTATCAGACTCAGATGCTAGCAGTACTAACTTCAGCAAAAATAATATCAGCATTATCAATGTTTTGTATTTCTCGAGATCGGATATTCTCTGATGAGAGATGGGTTTCACCATGTTTTGGTATGGTTGGGAAACCTACGTGTTGAGAGAGAACGTCTCAATACTTTTTGAGCTCTGATATAATACTCTGAAATTGTGGTTGGTTTTCTCGTCCTGATCTTACGGATCATGTAAAAAATATTTTCATAGAGGAGCTTATTATTTTTCAGTAAAATAGAGAGTTCTTTCTTTCGATGTTTTCCAGAGAGATTCAAATATATGTTTTTGCATTTCAAAGAGTCTCTCGTCTTCAATAAGAGTAGCACTGACGTCGTAGAGCGAAAAGAAATTTGTATAGAGTATTTTTCAGTCAAAGAGCATCATATCAACTTCAAAAGGCAAGACGCTCTTCTCATCTATTCCTCTGTAGAGGGTATAATCATTGTAGTTTTTGAGAACAAGTTCATCAAGTGAAGTCTCATCTTCACAAAAAAGGACATGAGTTTGAATCTTTTTATTAGCTCTTCGTAGCTCATGATTTTTTCTGATCTCGAGGGCTGGCTTATTTGGATAGAGATCTTCATAAACATAAAATTCTTTTGATGGAGAGAGAAGCGCTTCCTCAAGTATTTTTTCATAAGCTACCATTCACTCAACTTTTCGAATAAGGGTGGATTTATTGAGCGCTGTAAACTGTTCTTTAAGCTCTGGAACAAGGTTCTTAAGAGCCTTTTTTTGCGTTTCAAAATCTAGTTCTTTTCTCTGAAGTATTTCATAGAGCGTATCCGGTCCTTTTGGAATATATACAGTTTTCCACTGATCTTTTTGAGTAGTGATCAGTCACTTTTGCTCTAGTTCTTTGAGTACATGGTACATAAGAGTTCTTCCAAGCGAGCATTTAAATGTCAGTTCTTGAGCCGTGGATCTCGGATAAGAGAGCATGAGGAGATATATACTTGCTTCGTTTTCGCTGAGATCAAACGGCTGTAATATATCTATGTTTTTTTGTGTTTGTGTCATATTTTTAAATTAATGATCTATGACTAGAATATCATATTTTCCCTCTATTGCAACAATTTTGCTAGGTTGTCATAATTATATGAATCATCAATGGTTGACTCATTGAACATTTAGTTTATAGAAATAAAGTAACTCTCGTATTTTATATTACTAAATAGATTTTATGGGGAGTAGTGATTGTTGAAGATTAAAGTATGGTGCAAAAGTTGAACCTTTAATTTTAGGGTGAGAGGTTTCTGATGCAAGTGAATGAGTGTCAGTTAATGCATTAAATGTTTTTGGTGGATGTTTAGATAAATTACAAGGGTGGTATTTTAATAGCTCAAGCGATGCATGTGATTCTGATATGCTATCAGATATTATTTCAGCTATATCAGAAGCTGAGTTTCAAAAAACAGATGATATTGATATTTCTGTTAGGTTGAAGTGATCGGAGGCTGTTGGTAACTTACATATTTGAAATGTTAGGATATATGATGAGAAGGGACAAGATGTCGAGTTAACAGAACTTCGCATAGCCGAGGAGTCGACTGATCCGCATAGGGGATGTACTGATTTTAGGCTTTGATCATGTAGGTATCTTCACTTTCCAGTTAAAGATCTAGAATGACTAGTATCAGATATAGACCACGGATACTATGGTCCTGATAAGCTTACTCCTACATACTTGAATACTATTAATTCTAATTGAAAGGTTGAAGTATTACTCCAGATGAATCGTGACGTAGAGACACGTGTGTGAGAACTAGTTGTTTTGTTTCCTGACCTTGATTTTAGAAATCTTTTGTGACTTTGATGTGCTATGCATAGGAATGCTTATGATATATCTTGAATGTCAGCCAGTGACAAGAAAATCTTACAAAGCCTTATCAAGAGTGGTACCATGAGATATTGATCAAAGATCCTTGATATTGTTCGGATGGTTCAGGATGATATAAAGGTATTGGATTACCTTAGTAAAGTACAGCAGTTTTATGTTCTTCCGAGTAATACTCGAGCTCTTGTAGCTAATTGAACGAGTAGGGCTTCATTAAAAAATATTCTAGAATATGTTGGTAATGATTTAGCTTTAGAAAGACTTGGTGAGGCAGAGACGATATATAAAAGAGCAACAGATAATCTTCCAAAATGATTATATTCTCGCTTGAATTCTGCGAGAGATCAGAGGGACTTTTACGATAAAGTCATTATAGCAAATGAGGGAATTGCAGTAAGTGAAATAGATAATGACTTTCTTGCTTTGGCTCTAGCACTATATTCTGAATCTGGTTATGAACCAAGAAGGAAACTAGATTTTGCAGTGAGTATTACTCCAGACTATACCCAAAAGAATGCATTGATGTCAGCAATGATAAAAAGTGAGGGGGCTAGTAAGATTGAGAAACTTATGAAAGATAATGATACTTTTTTTGTATATATACAATTAGTACATGACTTTTTCTTGCTCGAAACGTATGTTCGTGAATATGTCCAAGACCAAACTTTTGAAAATATAGTAGCTTATATGAGTAGTCCAACAGAGTGAGCCAGTGAAGATAGAGTAGAATCGTTTTTTGCGAGAATAACAAAGCAAAGTTCACTAGATATATTTCTCAGCCCAGTTGAAAAAAGAGAATTTTACAATTGTATGTTACGAGCTCAAGAACATTTGAGTATTGAGTCGTTAGATGCTCAATTTTTATCATCAGCTTTAGAAATATTTGCTTCGTATAGTACTTTTTCAAATGATGCTTCTAACCAAACACTTACTTTTATGTGCACTTCTGATTATGAGGATAGGATATTTGCTCTCAAGGCTATTATTCCATCTCGTGGGAATTATGGAGAGGCTTTTCAATATTTATCTGATAAAGGTGTTGATTTAACTCATCTGGGTATAAAACAATTTGCACTTTGGTTGATTGAATATGTGATGCCAGAGTGCAGAAATAATAGATTTACGAAGTTTCAGAATTACGTTGATGGAATTATCTCCATATATGATTCTCATGAAATTATGATTCAGGATTTTAATAAATCACCTTCCAGTTTTTGAGCGATTTTTCTTTGTGTGCACTACGAATGAATAGATGCAAGCAATATAAACAAAGTCATGGAGGTAGTAAATATTTGAAAGGATATTCAAGAAAAACGTATTATTATACACATTTTAGATAGATCAGATACTTTAGAATTAGAAATATTTTTCGATTCTATGGGGAAGAGAGTAATGACTTTTTTGCTTCAGTTAGAAAAAATAGCCCTTACAGAAGAATCAATGCAATTCGTTTTTAATGTCCTCAGAGAGTGATCTGAAGATAAAAAATCTTCTAATGAGGAGGCTATTTTGGATAAAGTATATGAGAAATTTTGAGTAGATCCAGTACAAGTAAAGGATGGTACTTTTGAATTTATAAAAGATGTGAAAAGGCGTTATCCAAAGCAAATGAAGGAATTACTTTGTGAAGAAAATACAAATAAAGAAGATGTACAAATCATGTTAAGCTTCTTAGAAATATTCGCCTCACATTTTGAAATTATTCTGACTCACGCAAAATCTGCTTGAACAACAGTTTGGTCACTTCTCAAAGAAAATAGATCTGTAGCAGTAAAAGATATAGGGCTTCCAAACGTAAAGCAATGATATGAAAATATTTGGAGAATTATCTATCCAGATAGTTTTTCAGACAGTTTAGATGCTATCTGAGCATGATCAAAAGAGAAAAAGACACTGTGGTTTTATACTACTCTTGCAAGTATTATGTCAACAGTGAAGGGCGAACTACATCGAGCAAGACGAACGAGTACAGCAGATTATGATATTCACGAAAGAAACCTCAGTTATGATAAGAAAACACTTCTGTGATGATTGCATGAACTTGACGAAAAAACACTTCTTGAGAGTATAGATCAACAAGTTTTAGAGATACGATCTATACTTATGGGAATACTTCCAAGTGAAGAACCTAAATCTTATACTAACTCAGATATTCAAAAAATGATGTTAGGAATAGAGGAGCGTATAAAGCCTCAATTGCAAAGCCTCCCAAACTCAACCGTCTCTCAAATACTGAATCATGCAGCATACTATCTTGAGAAAACTCGTAGTGTACAAGACTATTACCTGAAGTATATGAATGAGCCAAAGCAATTAATCTCACTTGTAAGGTGAATTTCTATTGATCAGATACATGGAGATGTAACACTCTATAATAGTTGATGAAATCTTATTTTCTTGGTAAGTAACGAAAATGATTATGAGAAAATTCATGGGAAAAAGAGTTATGGATCATGGGGATTTTCAACATCTAAGTCCCAAATTCCTGAACTGAGAGGATGTTGTACATATGTAAATGGAGGTGTGGAAAGTAGGTGGCTTACGGCGCGTACTATGACTCATGAAAGCATTCATTCAATTAATAATAAAATTATGCCAGATAAAGGGCTATATTTAAATGGTGATAATCCGGTATGATATGCTGTAGCAAGGGCCAAGGATGAAGTAATTTGTATGGTATGAGATTCTAAATCAAAGGATGAAGCCTCAACGGCATTACTGGAAACGTGATCAAGAGGTCTGTATGATTATCTGTACTATCTAAGCTATTCTGATTATAGAATACAAAGAGAGTCTTATGTTCCGAGACTTCGTAAAATGATCGATATTGCATACTGACTCAAAGAAAATGGAGTAGAGAATTATCTTGAGTTATTGACGGTTGTTCCAGCTGAAGAGTGGGAGAGCTTAGAATATCTTCTGTGAAATGAGTAGAGGGGATAAGGATGAGAACTTAAATATTTTAGAGGCTACTTAAATAGTCGTATTTTAAATCACTAAACAAAATTTTATGAAGAGTAGTTATTCGATGGTTTATAGTAGAGAAATCTTTATGCCATGAGATCCAGATAATGGTCTAGAAATCTCAAATATTTCAAAATATCAAGGATGAGTTATTTTTGGAGATGAGCGTGATATAGAGCTCTATAATGTTTGATCTAATACAAGCGCAAAAAAGCGCGTTGATGAAATGTCTCGAAATAACGATATATTATTTGCTCCGTGAGAAGCTCTTAGATCTAGAGCTGCACTTTATATACTGCTTGAGAGATTCGATATGTCTCATATAGATCTGGCTGTCAGTATGGAGCAAACACGAAAATGAATCCCATTTCGTGTTCTGGTACAAGAACCAATGAGAGAAATGCTCGATACAAAAATACAAAATGCTTACTGAGGTATTTCATGAAGTTTTTGAAAAAAAGATGTAGATAATACATGACCAGTTGATGGGATACTCCAAAAGTCGCAACAAGATTTTTCAAGATTACACTATGATGAAGGGAAAATTATCTTTGAAGGAATTCATTACACTTATAAGGCTTGAAATATCTTTGCGACATTACGTCTCAGAAATACGAAAGAGTCAGACATTGAAGCAGTAACACAAACAGATGAAAATAATGCGTCAGGAGATTTGCAAAATGCTTGATACATGAATGTTTTTTCTCAAAAGTGAATACCTCATGTTACGGCTGCTGTTTATGATCTAGAAAGACGAGCAGGAAATAAGAGTTTTATTACGGATCTTATCGAACATGCTTTTGCTGGATCATTTGCATGAGTTTATGCAAACAGAGTAAGGGCTTTTCTGGATTGAGGCTCTGATTTTACAAGCTTTTGTGAACAAAACTTAGTGTTTGGATGTAAAATCGAATTTGAAATGTACGAGGCTCTTGCAGAAGCTGTGAGTAGATTTTCATTTCTGGAGCGTGATGATGAAAATATTGATAGTGCTTTGAAATCTATAAATAGTCTCATACAGCATATTGCAAATCGAGTGAGGATACCATGAGTTCCAGACATTTCAAAAAAAGAGTTTATAAAATTTATAGAACACAGAGAGAAGTGAATAGTATTTAGGGTGTAAAATACATTATTGTCTAAAAACATATAATACATGATAGTTGTCAGAAATTAATGAACAAACTATTATTGACTAATTGTTAAATATTGTCATAAAAATATACTAGTTTTTGTATTTTAATAATAATAAATAACACATGAATACAAAGTCGGAACATCCTACAGTTGGGATATTGAGTAGAGGGAAAGTCACAAACTATGATAGTGAAAAGGGACGTAATGTAGATTTTTGAGAGGGGATAGTTGACGAGCAAGAAGAAATTATGGCTCCAAAACAAATAGAGATTTCTGAACAAATGTTGTTTCCTGATTTGGTCTCTGTCACAAAAGAAATAAACCGAGAAGATAAATACAGAAGAATGCTCAAAAGAGGGGGAGTTCAAGATTGAGATTTTCCTCAAGAACTCTCGCATGTTATTGCAGGTCATTTATCCGATACACTTGATAATAGAACAAGTAGTGAACTGTGACACGCAAACAATAACGATCAAATAGATCAAGCTATGAATCAAATAGCAAAAATAGGTGATGACTTACATAGGAAGTGAGATTTCCTTGAACCTCTTATCCCTAGATTTGATGATATTATTAATGCAATCCCACTCGAACAACAATCTATGCTAGCTTCGAGATTGGATATGTCTAAATTAAGAGCAGATTTTGAAGCTAGTAATGATCTAGCTGTTTGAACAGTAGGGGATGTAGAGTATGGTTGGCTCCGTAAAAGATCTCAAGCGAATTCAGTTGTATATTTGATCGCAAGATACTTACAGCAAGAAGATTTTTCAGACGAGAAGTATGCCCTAGCTTCTAAAAAAGAAGAAGAGAGCGAAAAGGAGAACTTAAGACAAGTATCTTCAACTACAGAAGAACTCTACACTTCTAATCAGTTTATACAAAATATGAATGGGTTTGGTTTAGAAACAGAAGATGAGGATCTCCAAAAATGAATAGCAGAATTTGAACAAAGATTCTGAAAATATTATCTTACAGTTTTACTCTGAATTTTTGATGGATCGTTCTCTATGGATGATGTAACTCCATATGTTCATAAAAAATATTGAATTCCAGATATAAATGGAAATGATTCGTGTGGATATTGTGATAAATGAGCTTGTGGTTGTGGTGGAACAAAGAACAATCCTGACCCTGAAAATAGTATAAAAATGAAAAGAAATCCAGTTGAGGATATGAAGACTTACGGGTTGAAAGAAATGAGTAATACGATGGAAAGTGTTTATGGAAGAAGAAATTCAGCACTTGGTCCACTCGCAGGTTTTGTGAGAGCATCAGCAGAGTTATTTTGAGAATATAATTTTGCGAAACATCTTCGTGATTGCTGAAGTTTAGAAAAGTATTTAGATAAGTTTGGTGTAACAGTTGATACAGATAGTTCTTATATTAAAGAACATCATGAAGCTTTACATTGAACTGAAGAAAAACAGTGAGCATTAAAAGAATACTGTACCAAAAATGATATTTCACTTGAAGAATTAACAAATGAAAAAGCACTTGAAATAGAGGGAGAAATAATTGAAGTTACGTTTTTGAAAGAAGTTGCTGATGTTATAGCTTGGTATCCACTATTTGTTATTACATTTTGATTAAATCCTACAAGAGGTGTTCAAAGAGCTCTTAAAGATATAGCAAAGAAATCGGGATGTGAAATACATATTTGATAGTGACTGTGAAATATGAATAAAATTATTGGTATAACCTGAAAAGCTTGAGCGTGAAAAGATATTGCTGGTACAATGTTTCAAGAGAGTATTCCATGATCAAACCATGTTGGTGTCAGTGATTATATTCGTGAGCTAGCTACGAAGGGAGATTTGAGACATTCTAGAGAAAATCTAGTACTTCTTTGAGAAGAAATACAGAGAGATAAATGAGATAGTTTTCTTGCAAAAAAGGTAGTAGATGAAATATCTCCCAATGTGGTAACTATTATAACTGGACTAAGGCAACTAGGGCAGATCGATTTTTTGAGAGAGAACTGTCGCTTCCATTTAATTTGAATAACAGCTTCAGCGCAGATAAGATATGAAAGACTTATTGCTAATAGAAAATTTTCTGGAACATACGAAGAGTTTATAACTCAAGATTGATATGAAGGTAATAGTGATGTTTTAAATGTAAGTAAATGCCTTAGTAGAAGTAACTATACTATTGAAAACAACCACTGAATAAGAGAATTAGAATCTAGGATAAGTGAAGTAGTCTGAAAGGTACTCGAAGACTTCTATTTGCGTAATATACCTCTATAGTATCTGTTTAGTCTTACGAGAAACCTTCTTCTCAACTCAACCACGAACTCTCTTTTTCTTATATTCTCAGACTAAGTCTTCTTTTTCTTCTGAGAAATGAAGACTTATTTCTTCAAGAATATAAGAGACAGCAGGGATATCTATTGTACTACACCAAGAAGCTACTTTTTCTTCAATAGGAACAAAGATCGTATTACCATAGTCTTTTTCGCAAAGAGATTCGATATAGGCTGAGAGTGTATCTGAGTATTTTACTTTTTTTCCATGTTCTCCTGAAAATGGATCCAAGATATAATTCTTAACTTTATCTTTATATTCACTACCGAGATAGATGAAGAGGTCATCTTCTACCATTTGGTGTTCTACGTGTCCTAGTACTTCTTTTAACCCATCGACGGCTGTTTTAGTAGGTGAGACTACATCTCAAGTTATGATTTCAGGAACATCATGATAGATAGCCTTGAGCATCATGTCTTTGATCTCAGTGTGAGAAAGCTTTTCTTGCATTCCGATAGAATAGCTCAGATACATAACAACAGCTTGGTGAGCCATTACAGAAATGGGGAACAGTCTACGATATCTATTCCATCTCATACAAAAGCAGAGTCTTTGAAGTTCTAAGAGATATTTTTGAGAAGCTATATCGTGCCGCAAGAACTCAATACTATGGAGTTCAATTGCTGCAACTGCAAGATATTTTTTCATATGACCCATGACTTTTTCATATGCATCTGGAAAAATCTTGCTATTTGGTGTTGCCTCCATGAGACCAACGTACTTCTTAGCAGCAAGATATATTTGCTTTTCAGTTTCGTGATTCTTGTCTTTTACTGTTTTGAGATAGTCATTTTTAAGACAAATTTTTCCTGGAAAGTTATGAATGTATGATTGAGTAGTGCTTTGAAGCTCTTCATACAAAACAGATTCTTGTTTCTGGAGGTTGATCTTGGTCCCAGCGTAAATATCTGAAAGAATAAGATCATTAAAAGAATCAAATAGGATATATTTCATGAGAAAGAGAGTATCTATTTTGTTTCAGGAAAGTCGCTCCTCGTGATGCGCAAGATAAAGAGCCACGTGAAGTGTGAGCCCAAGATTATCCATGTGAGTTGTATCAACTACTCTTGGAAAGTTATTCCATCTCTTAATAGAGAGTCATTTATGAAACATGAGTCGGAGTATATTTCCTACCATAAGAAAAACTGAATAAATAAACCTATAGATAAATACTAAAACATAATTTAAAATAAGTCAAATATTGAAAATAATTATGAAATACGTACTCTTTACTCAAAATTATCCCATTTATATATTATATCTTTAAAACATCGTATTATGAAAACTGTAATAATAGCATCAAAAAATCCAGTAAAAATAAATGCTACAAAAATAGGATTTGAAAAAATGTTCCCTGAAGAGAGCTTTGAATTCATTGGTGTTTCTGCTAACTCAGGAGTAGCTGATCAACCTATGAGTCAGGCTGAGACAATACTCTGAGCCAGAAATAGAGTGGATCAAATACAAAAAAAATACTCAGAGGCTAAGTATTTTATAGGAATAGAATGATGAGTAGAAAAAAGTGGATCGGATACTGAGGTATTTGCTTGGGTAGTTATTCGATCTGATGATAGAGAATGAAAATCTCAAACAGCTACTTTTTACCTTCCAGAGATGGTGACCAAACTCATAGATGAGTGAAAAGAGCTTTGAGAAGCAAATGATATATTTTTTGCTCAGAGAAATTCTAAGCAAAAATGATGAATGGTAGGAAAACTTACGAACGATCTTATTGATCGGACCGATTATTACGTAACACCTATTATTCTTGCTCTTATCCCTTTTAGAAACACTGATTTGTATTCTTAGCTTTTTTTACAAAGACTTCTCAACATCCATGCGTCTTTTTCATGTTTTTGGATGAGCCCAGTGAGAAAATCCTCAGATCCCATATCATCAGTTTCAGCAATGATTAATATATCTTTTCGCATTTCTCTAATGATAGTCTCATTGTCTTGCAAGAGTTGTTCTAGCATAGCATCTGAGTTCATTGAGATATCTTTTTCTTCTGTTACATAGGTCATACTAATGTATTCCTCCATACTTGCATGAGTATGTATTCAGAGCATTCGTATTCTCTCAGCTATTTCGTCAGCGTATGCTGCTCCATCGTTGTAAAGTGTCTCAAAGAATGCATGTAGGTCATTAAATTGCATTCCCGTTACGTTCCAATGAAAGTTACGTATTTTGAGGTTGAGAACAATTTCAGTTGCGAGATGTTTTTGGAGTATATCAGCTGTAGTATTCATGTTTCATTCAGCTATTCCTAGATTTGCCATAATTCTATATATTTAGATATGTAAAATATTATTTCTAGTATATAAAAATATGAAAGAAATATGTAATTATTTTTTGTTCTTTCATTTCCAGGTTCAGCCATACTGATAGTAGTCTCCTTTTTTAGATCGAAGACAGCATTTCCCACAAACGAATATCCATATTTTTCATGCTATGATTTTTATCCTATACGCTTGATTTGTTTCAACTTGGCAGAGATGGCAGGTTTTTGTTTTCATATTTTTAGAAAAGACTTATTTGGGATTCGGGTATTTTATTTTTCCCATTTCGTAGGGGACGCAGATCTGCGTC
>JAVCKV010447052.1:0-12228 GCA_032274145.1 Herpochondria borealis | reverse complement strand
GTTCCGAATTCAGTTTCATACTTCGCCGTCCACTGTGCCCAAGTTGACAAACTCTAGCAAATCATTCTTGTCGAGTGCCACGTTGATGGCAAACTCTGGCTTGTAAGATGCTTCGTATAACTTGGATAGGTCGGGTACAGGATGTAGTGCAAACACCTTGCCGGCAGCATAAAACATGGGGTCGTACGGATCATGGCACGTTACATTGTAGTCTTCTGTGTACGCAACGCCGAATCGCCGCTGCATATCAGCAAACAAGTCTTTGCTGACGCCGATACCTGGTAAGTCGGAGATTGTTGATACGGTTGTAGAGACTTGCGAGTCCCATCGATCCGATGCCACCACGATCCCATCGTCCCAGCGAAGGAAAAAAAGACAATTTCGGACGAATTAGACATGCGAAACTCGTTCATGGCGCGCTCGAGTTCTTCAATGGTGGTGTCAACGTGAGTGCACCCAATAAAGTTCTTGGTGACACGATCATACGCCTCTTGACAATGCGTCAAGAACCATCGATTATCCCTGTGATAGGATTGGTGTGGACCGTAGGTCAAGGGCTGGCTTGGGTTGAGGGTTTGGTCCCTGCAGAACGCTGTTGCCAACGGATTAAACGCTCGTTTGGGCACAGACGTCGACATCGAGCGATTTCCTCTTCGGTTCCGATGGGCCGGGATGTATCCAATGGATTGAGAGAGCGCATCCAGTCGCAACCAATGGAGATGTAACTCAGGGAGCGAGAGTCACCATTCCAGGATAGGAAACAGTCGCGCCAGCTCCAGCGTTGGCATAGCTGTAGCCCAAACTGTGCACTTGCTTGTGGGCCTCGTAGAGGGCCTTGAGGGTGGCAGACGCATAATCAGATGCCTTTTCATGTAGAAGACGAAAGGTTGGAGTCGGCTGGACGCTGCCACCAGTGGTCAAGTTGTTGTTGGCCACGGTGCAGTCTGGGTAGTACTTGATGGCACTAGGACTAGTTTCGCTGGGATCACAAGCTCCTTGGATGCGCATGGCAGCGGTCGCGGTGGTCAAGATGCGACCCTTGTACCAGTCGCGACGATTATGCAGATGCTCAAACACATTGTTATCCGAGATTGGCGTCGGCTCAATGGACCAATCCAATGGAAGAGGTGACCCCTCGAGAGGGTACACATTGTTGCCAGATATCGAGTCTTGAAACGGTACGAGCAAGTCCTCGGCGTACCCGGGATGATCGGGGTACCCAACGAATCGATCCCGCGTGACCTCTGAAAGAAAGGCTGATAGACGATTGCAGTTGCGAAACTCTTGCGAAAGGGTGCTGGCAACAATCCTAGTCGACGTGGCAATCTTTTCTTGGCTCCATTGCTCCAGATTCGCGACAGAAACATCCTTGACATGGTCACCAGCTCGCAACGCTGCAATAACTGCGGTAACAACCACCACAAAGATGGATACGAGCGAAACAACTCCAAACGAAAGCAAGAGCTGAGTCCTGAAGCGAAGTTTGGGGTGCAAACAACTTCGCCGGAAGCAGTGACCAAAGATATTCGTTCTAGATGTCTTATGAGTACTTCCAGCGAAGGTGGAGTTGTTCTCAGCATTCGGTTTCTCAGCCTCCAAGAAGTCAATTGTAAAGTGACTGCTGCCAATGTCTGCTGGGGGCGCTGTTTCTTCCTCTTCATCGATGGTGCAGGACGACATTTTACATCTCCTCGACAGTGGAGTGGACAGTCTACTGTTCATCACAAGCTAGGAATGATCAGATGGAGAGGGAGGCTAAGTTCTGTTGTTGGATGACTTTATTACGCGGGGTCTTCGCTGAAGCGCGGTCCTGTACATGTACTGCACATCGATCCACACCCTGGGAGTCTGGTCCACGCAAAGGATCAAGCTGACAACCTCCAAACCGTGATTATAATTCGATTAGATGGCGTGAGACCAAGCCTGACAAATGCCAGATCATCCTCTTCAGTTGAAGTTCTAGAAGGAACTTTCGGTAGGAAGCGCCGTATACATGACAAAAGGGAAACGCGGAGAATATTTGTAAAATGGAGCTACTCTAGACGTCACTTAGAGAAGACGATTTCATTGGTCCGAAATTTAGTAAATAGAGCTTTGTCCAAACCAGGCATTCTCGGCTTCCTAAAACAGCACTTTTTGTCCAGAGTATTTATCCATGGTCCAGCAACGACTCAAATGTAGATACAGTAGCTCACTTACTTTTGAGGCGACCTTTTCTCGTCTACATGCAGAGTAGAAGCAGACACAGTGACTGCGGCGTAGCTTGCTCGTCTGCTGTATTCTCATCCTATCTCACTCAGACATCGCACAATAGTGGTGCTTGTGCGTGCGTTACGAAGGCACTGGTTGTTGTAGACCTGCGACTTTTGTAGTAGGAAGGTTTGTCCATTCATCAAGCCTCATTTTATATAGGATGGTGATTCGGCGTAGCGTTTTTGCTGTGTGCTCAGAAAGCTCTGCTCCTTGCCTCGCCTCGCCTCGCCTACTCACTCGTGGCTCTTAAGAACTGGCTCGCATTGTTCACGGTCAAAATACGGTCAAAATTCGCCACCACGGCTGGTGCTTAGTTGGTCACCATGTTAAAAGTGACAGAATTGAATCAGTAGATAGATTAGGTCGCCTGTGCAGGCGTATCTTTTGTTGTGCACAAGTCTTTTTGGCATCGACCTACGGTAGCTGTACTTGTAGTTGGCAGGGAGATCTACGACAAAATTCTCCAGGCCTAACTTCAGTTTGGTCATTGGAGCAACTGGTATCAGCCAAGTTATGTGGCGCTAGCTCAGGCTACTAGGTGTGAATTTGTCAATCCCCAACTACTCTGAGCTGCTTGCTTGTCCTATCTAAAGACATTCCAGTTAAATTAGACGAGGACTTTGAAGCAGCGCTGTACGCAATTGTAACAACAACAAGAGCATGCTGAGTATACTAGTATGTCTTGCACTCAATAAGCCGCAAGATATACTACCATCAAGCCAAAGGTAGTGTCTGCTGACGGCTGGCGCGCAAACAAGCCACTACATGTACTACTGGAAGTTTGCTGACCTTCTAATGGTAGAGTCTTCGTACTCCCGTCAGCGCGTCGTCGATAGTCCGTCAGTCATTCTTGAAGCGAACTGGCAAAAATATCAGTACCATCAAAGTCGCTCCAAGGGGACTTCTTGGACACGATGGGACTTATCAGTTAATTAACCACTCGTACTATCGTCTCTAGATTCTAGGAACAGCCTTTGTACCAAGAACGTAGAAACCAATTCTCCGTTGATATTCTAGGAACAGCCTTTGTACCAAGAACGTAGAAACCAATTCTCCGTTGATATTTACTCAAAACGCTAGATAGGACTTGAGTAGTTAACGTCTCTTATGGATATATATATATATAATCACGAGGATCTACGGTCATAAATTTGATCGTGCGGACACTTTGGGTACATGAGTCGTTGTTGTGCGAGAAATTTAGATCATTTCTGGGAAGCTCTTGAAATTCAGATTCCTGCATTTTGTACAAACGTACGTATTCAATGTCAAAGAAGGAACTCCGTATCCTCCGATTTCCTTCTTTTGTTGTGAACATTTCGCCAGTCTCTGGCATCCTTTCACCGACATCACCGCCAAGATCAAAATTGAGAAATAATGCAAAAAGGTCTCACAAATCAGAAACCCACAATCCATTCAAACCACAACAAGCTCTACAACATGAACACCTTCACAACTAACGCCAGAATGAACTGTTTCCAATCGGGTCGAAGGGACCTCCCAGCTACATTTGTCCCCAGCGAAAACGATGTCCTTTGCGGCAAAGGCAAGGGATGCTTCAATCACAACAAGAAATTCCGCAAGATGGTAGGCCTCTACTTGGAGAGCTACTCAAACGCCAAAACCAAGGCGGAGAAGTCCTTGATCGTTACAACAATTGTCGACGGTGTTCGATCGCGTAGCCAAGGCGGCTTTGTCAAGAAAGAAACATCCACGGGGCTATGGTTCGAAGTTGGCGATCACCTTGCAAGAGAAAAGGTTGGTCAGATGCTTCGAGATGCTCTGCACACACAGTACAGATCCAGTACGAAATCCAAAAAGTCAAAACGCCAGTCGGAGCAAGCCAAGGCAAGCCACAAATTGACGGAAATCAGCAACACCAATTTTGAAATCTCCTCCACGATTGATGACCTAATGGACAGAGTAAGGTGCACCACCAACGACAAGCAGCTGTCAGATATGTTTACACAAGCAAATTTGGATATTCTCAATGAGCTGAATCGCTTGAACGCAATCCGTCAAGCAGCCTCCGAACCTAGACAATAAGTGTATAATGATGCTCTCTTTTGGTTCTCAGATCTCCTTTGTGCATCGTGTTCCATTCTAGAGGCCGATTTCGTTCATTTCATCACTATCAAGTAGGCAGGGGCGTCTAGAGAGCGAAGTGGTGCATCGAGCCATTGGCGTTATCGATACGCTCTTCCGTCTCGTTGTCGTGAGAATAAATACGCGTGCACGTATGTATGTCCAGAACGATTGGCTCTCTGCCGCTGTCTTCGTCGGCCATGGTAATCAAGCGCAGCCCCGGCTATCCAATCCAATGCAAGTTAGTTGACAACTCTAGCCACTAGCACACACCGTGCGTCCGTCCAGCGTCTACGTTTCCTGAATCTTTCTTTGCCTTTGTGCGACAGCTATTGCATAGCGTTGCCACACGACACCAAAGGCTCCACTAGGTGCGACGTTAGCCCTGGTGTGCATTGATGTTTGATGGTTCTGATCACCTAGCTACAAGCTACCGTAGGAGGAAAGCATGTGCAGCAACTAGGAGGACGATATGCTATCGTAAGCATGGCCACATAGAAACGCCTGTGGTTGAATGATGAAGTGGCTTTCTTGTCAGACATCTATTCCGAAGCAAGACCCCGCGCAATGGTCAAGTTCGATGCCGTCCATACAAACACGGGTGAGTCCTCGTCCTCGTCTCCACTCCGGACTTTGGCAAACAGATTCTGCTTGGCAGCTTCAGCAACATCTGGATCCGCCGTCTTGACTTTTGACATGGGACTCCCTTTAATCATTTCCCACAATGCCATGGGACTTGACCACGTGACTGAATGTACGGATCGATGAACTTTCACGGACCCAAAGCCTGCTCCGTCTACTACCATTTCATGAATTCGTTTCACATCAAACCATTGTTTCCAAGGCGCTTCCTTCTCACTAAAGAGGTTGGTGAGCGACTTGAGGGCCTGCTCTGTAGAATTATGAAACCCAGCGCCGAATCCTTCGCCCTTCAACAACTCTTGACACTCAATAGAAGCCCAGGACGCAGTTCCAAAAACTCCGTTTGGTTTGCGAAGCACTCGTTGAATTGTCTTCAAAGTCTTGGCGCGATCAGGGATGATAAAGACTCCAAAGATGCTGACTACCACATCGATGCCGTCGTCTTCAATTCCTTCCAATAAAGATCCATCCTCAACTTGATATTTAAGCTCAGTCTTGAATTCAGGAGGGACTCTCTGTTGCATTACGTCTCTTGCCTTGTTGACCATTCCTTGAGATAGATCTGAAAATATAATCGTCTGACCGGCAATTCCGTTTGGGAAAAAGTTGAGATAGGCAACCCCAAAGGCACCTGGTCCGCAACCAATGTCGAGGATGGTCTTGGCGGATTTGATATCGTTGTAGAGTGCTCCGATCAAGTCAGTGGCGTGAAGAGATGTAAATCGCGTAATGTTGTCGCTGTAGTGCTGGGCTGGATCGTCCCAATCGTTCCCTTGATCCGACATGATGAGCTTTGTTTCTCCTTGTTGATGTCTAATCGATACAAATGTTTCTATATTATCGTCCCTTTGGTATTACTCAGATGGGTGAGTCCATCGCAACACCACCAACAGATCTATCTTTGGTTGTGTGCCCGTTTCGGATCTTTTGTTCTTGGCTGTTCCAACCAGGCACAGTACACAGTGCAACAGCACTTTTTTGTCGCAATCTACGCTACCATGTACTGCCGTCACCGCTCAGTGTGGTCGAAGCAAGCGAGACCTAACGTTCCAAGTACGCCTCGACGGTCTCGTCTTATGACGTGCAGTTCGTGAGGCAGCTCGAAATTGATGATGCGATTCATTTCTTGATGCACCGCTTTACGGAGCGGTGCGTTTTTAACAATCCATTTCTGTCAGATGCAGTATGAAAGATACGCGAATGGCTGTGTTTCTCTTGGTTCGATGGTATTGGTACACTTTCAAAACCATGGACTGTATAATGCACGTCCCTAGTCGATTTTCAAAACATGGTGATATGTGTTGCACCTTCTCGTGCACATTCATTTCAATAAAATATAAATCACAAAGACATATCACGGTACAGTCACACTCATACCGCCATTATCATCCTTGTTGGAGTGAGGAGCGTCGCTTCGTACATTCTCTAGATACTCTAACAGGGGGCTCTTGTCGGCTCGCTTGGCTTCATCATCAATCGAATTGTCCCACCGGTCGAGCACTTTCAAATCGGCACCAAACTCCACCAGCACTTTGATTGCTGACAAATTGCCTTCCGCTGCTGCGATATGAGCTGCGGTACGATTGTCGTAGTCTGACGAATTTACAGCAATGCGAGACTTTAAGAGTCGTCTGAGCATGAGAATATCACCGTCAAAGACGGTTTGACATAAGGTGGATGCAGATTTCCCCTCGTTCATGCACAAGTTTGCGCCGTGGTTCAACAATAGATTCATGGTATCTTCATTACCATTGCTGGCGGCTTCGTAGAGCGCCGAAGAGCCATGCATGTCTACCAAATTGGGGTCAGCGCCGTATTCCAATAGCTTTGCGACTGTGTCAGTGTTACCCTTCATGGAAGACACCATGAGGGCGGTGCGACAGTCGTAATCAGCACTGTTGGGATCAAAGCCTTGATCACACATGAGTGCAATCGTGGAAGTATCACCACGAGAGGCGGCAAAAAGGAAGCGTGTCGTGTAGTCATCCTTTTGCTTGTTCATATGCATCTGGATCAAGTCTTTGACAGCAGTGTGCGATTTTTGCTTTTGAACGCGCGCAACGTGTTGATGGACATCAGCGGCGTAGGATGAAGTATTTTGTTGCGTCACGTCGTCTGGATGAGACGAACTATCCATTTGTGCACCAAACGCCGAACCAGCACGGAGCAAGTCCATGCGAGTTGGAAGATTCACACCTGGAGCTTTTCCAGTTTCCTTGGCCAGCTCTTCTGTTTTTGTCAAGAGATTTTGCAGAATCTTGGTAACACTGCCTGGATGATCCTCAGCAATCAACTTGTAGTTCGATCGGGACATGGTTAGAGTCTTGCAGACTGTCTTGGTAACAACTGTTTCAATCTGAGGAGATTCGGTGAAGAACCCAATCTCATTGATGAACTCGCCTTCGTTGACTTCCTTCTCCGCCGCTCGACTAGACTCATTCGTGTCGGCAATGCTTGCTGTCTGCGTAATACTTGCTTCGCTATGCTGGGTATGCGACGCAGTGTTAAGCAGTTTGACAACACCTCCCACCAACAAGTACAAGTCTGACGATATAGAACCTCGATGCAACAGTTCTTCTCCAGGTCCAAAGATTTCAACACTGCACGTGGTCAAGAATGCGTCTACAAAATGCTGTCGAACACCCTTCATGAGACTGGTTTGAAGAAGAGAGGGTAGATAGAGTTTGCGCAGCACTTTGCGACGAACGGTCGTAGGAAAGTGTCGCAAGACTTGTTCGTCGGCAATTTCGCGATTGCTAAACTCCAACTTCAATTGCTTGCGCAAACTCTTTTCCAACTTCTTGTCGAAGGAATGAATGAGAGAATATTGATGCAGGACCTGAATGGAATCGCGGAAATCGCCAGTCTTTTCGTCATTCTTGACAATGAGCAAAGTGATACTACCAATAATCCAAGACTGAAAAATGATATTGAGCAGCATGAAGATCATGCTTCGCGTTGAAGGGGGTGTTAGCAAGTTGAAGAAAAACAGTTAGTGGCGATGAATGAGGAGCATGACTTACCCCCAAATCTGTTCCGCAGAGTTCACGGGCGAAAAGTCACCGTAGCCAACAGTCGTGAATGTAACAACGGACCAATAGAGAGACGTCAAGTATCGTTCAAAGCCATCCAAGTCTTCTAGTTGACCTCCAATCCATGTTTGTTCGGGATCGAACTTGTACTGTCGCGCAATAAAGTACATGACACAGGCGGAGAAGTTGCTCCAGCAGATGGCAAAGAACATGTTCCTCATCAAGGTGAACCACATGAGCGACACATGGGTGTTGTATTGCAGCATGTCGAAGAAGGGCTTCAATCGGTGCAACCGAACTAGCCGCACTAACCGAAGAAGAGACAAATTAAATGACAACTGCGTGTCTTGGCCGAGCTCACCTGCCATGGCCAAGGACAGCACATAAAACGGAAAAACGCCCAGAGCATCAATCCAAAACATCTTTTTCATGTAATTCCCGGCAATCCTTTTGGTGTCATAGACAATGTCGGCCCCATCATCAAAGTAGGCCAGACGGAAATTGACAATCATGTCCACCACGAAAATGGCAAGTAGAATGTATTCGATAACGGATGCTCCACCAGTATATGGGCGACCAGCGGGTGCAAAAGCGATCTGGTATGGTTCGAAAAATACAGTAAAGATGGCTCCCACCACTGTCAAGCCCCACCAAACCTTGTACTGTTTGCTCCATGGGAAGAAAATCGTTCCCTTGATTTGTTCATCCACAACCTTTTGACGATTCGTTGCTGTACTGACACTACCTGTAACAACTCCCAAGGAGCTCCCCTTTAATACATCACTGCGATGGATCTTTCGGGCGGGTTTTGGTTCTTCAACAATGGGGTCAATCGCCCCCTTGATGCGACGAGAATCATCTGAATGACCCATAATAGTGCTGGCCGCTTCGGTCATTTGGAAGGTTTAGCAAGTGCGACACTAGTAAGTGATCTATCACATTCAGAATGAGGAATGGGAGAGGAGGAGAGCAGAGGGAAATGTAGGGACGCTTGAAACGAAGTACTCATCAATAGCAGCGAACATTTTTGTTCTCTTTCGTCTTCAACCCTCATTGTTTCCGAAAGAATGATGGAAGTGTTTACCCCTTTGAATAGCAATTTTGTACGGCGCACGATATGCGCAGTGAACAAGTAGTACAGTAGTAGTTTGATGCTAGCAGCACTCGCCAGTGCGAGTGTAACAGCGGCGGTATAAAAGGGAGCTTCAACTATACTGTACGTATACTCGTGCAAGCAACAGTAACCAACAACGGTTGTTTAACAACAGGAGCAACAGCAACATCAACAAAACAGCGGATTTGAGACTGTACAAATCACGTCTGGGAGGAGAACAAAACCAACAATGCGCTTGTCGATCATCTTATGACGTTAGATTGATGTCAGGTAAACCTGAGCCCACGGATTGGAAAATGGCAGCTGAACTCGCTAAAATACTGCCCAAACACTTCACGGTGGAAGGGGTACGTCGCAATGCTGTCAATGACATTCTGAATAAGTACATTGGCAGGCCGGAGAACGTAACTATTACGCCAAGAATCATTGCCGGAACGAAGGAATCTGACGGAACGGCGTCGAATTTTTGCAATGTCAAATACAAGAACGAGAAAGGTTTAGGTAATGCGGATCCTTACATGGAGAATGTGGGCTACTACGTCCATTTTTGGGCTAGCCGTGACGGTCCCACAAAGCACTGCTGCCCGTGGCTTTTGGTTGAGGTCGCTGGACAGGAATTGGGATTATCCGGTGCTGCGTGGGCGTGCGGCTACCCTTGCGCTCAACCACTGAGTGCCAATGTTCCGTTTGTGACCGTGCCACAGGATACTCACATTCGATTGATACAGGGTCGTTTGTGTATGGCAATGCGACTCGGCTTTCACTGGCTTCACGATTGGTACTCCTCCAGTGCTTTCCTCGGATTGAAAGCAAACGCGCAGGCTAGTTTTCCGTTCCAAAGATCATTCTCTGTCGGCGAACAACGAGTGGAGTTCACCTACGAACGTCCGCTCATTTGCGGACTCAAGAGACCTATCTTTCTTGCTACGAGGAATGACACAGGGTAAGAGGTTGTGGTCAAGTTTGCGTCTTGCTCCGGCGCGGAAGTACACGGTGCGTTGGCAGATTGCAGTATGGCCCCAGAGTTTTATGCTCACGAGACCGTGGGGGGGGGGGGTGATCATGGTAGTCATGGAGCACATTGAGGGCGACTGGTGGCCGGAGCATCCTTCGGCAAAACAGAAAGAGAATCTCCGGGCTGTAACGGCTAAATTGGAGTCGGGCGGTTACGTCCATGGAGACTTGCGAGCGCCGAACGTTTTGGTATGAGGAGACAGCGTTATTGTGATCGATTTTGATTGGGCGGGACAAAAAGGGACTGCAACGTATCCCATCCACCTCAGTCAGGAGGTGGCATGGCACCCTGATGCTTGTGTGGGATGCGGTATTGATCCTTCACATGATTCTTTCATGGTAGACCAACTGTGCATGCAATTGATCATGCACGCCAACAACAAGCGATGAGGGTAACTGCAGCACAGCGATCCCTGGCCTGGGTTGCCTGCCAGGCTATTCATGAATCATTAGCATAAAAACATGAGTACAACCCCCAGTACAACCCTATAGACTAAGTACTCGGAGTACTAGCTAGACTTACTACAATTTTCCAAACAAGTGCGCGTTTTCGAGCGTGAACGAGCTTCAGAGGGGTGCGAAGCAAAAAACTTGCTTCGCATCAATTTTTGTACCAGGCCTACGTCAATCACGTAGAGTTGGCATCAAGTTTTGAAGCGTCATAATTCTGACACTTTCACAATCGTCACTGCTTCATCGACCATGATGACAGCCATTCCTGCCCCTCCCCCAAACCCAACGACACGTAGCTCCTTCTGGATGCGTGCGTGGTTGCTTGGTTGTCTAGCCCTGTCCTTGTTGGGGAAAGCGACAGGCGTTGCGACGAAAAATCGCAGGATTCGACCAAGGGTACGATCTGCTGCAGTGCCGTTGCTGCATCCTCGTTTCGGTCGAGGCAATGCCTACAGCACCGAGTTTCGCCAGTTCAGTCTTCGCCTTCTGAACACTGGCGGCACCAACACGCCAACAATCCAGCAGTCCATCAATGCTGGTGCCCACCCTTCTCTGTCCTCCATGCGACGCTGGAGGACGCGACGACAAATGCTTGGTCACCTCCGACGCTTCATTCGTCAAGGCAACCGACGCGCCAGAGTGTTGCGCGGACGAGATCTCTTCCACGTGGCGTATTATAGGATATTGTATCCTAAAGCCACGGCGGCAGAGATAAACGCGTATCTCTATTCCGCCACTGGGAGGTTTTACAGTCACTCCCAGATCAGCAAAGCTGAAGACCGGCTTGGACTGTCGAAGACACGTTCGTCTACGACAGCATACCAAGCCCTCCACCCACGGAACATCCAGTGGAGGTGGAATTACTGGAATCTGCCGTACCCGTACGGCATCCAGAACATTCGTCGTCGAGACATTATCGATCTCGACGAATGTGGCGTTTTCGTCGAGACGGTGAACCGAGGCTCCGGCAAATCCTACATCGGATGTAGATGCCGCGAGCCTGGCCCTTATGGCCACTCAGAACGTTTTAACGTTCTGATGGCCATCTCTGCTGAGGATACTGCACCAGGTCAGCAGGCCGGCCGATGGGTCGACATCTGGCAAGGAGGTGGCACGACCCTCAACCGGTTTGTCAGATTTATCCAGCAGATACTCCAGAGTATCGGCCCGGGTACAGCCATTCGGCGACGGGTTTTTATTATGGATAACCTTACCACGCATCGGTAAGTACTGTGTTTGTTGATTGTTGTGTTGTCTCTTGTTCTCCCAGAATCCTAACCAGCTGCTTCTCTTCCAGGAATGTCTTGGTTGCCCAACTCATTCGGAACGCGGGTCATCGCATCCTCTTTAGGGCCCCCTACTATGCAGTAGATGGCCCTATTGAGTACCTCTTTGACACGCTCCAACAGGGCTTGACACGAGCCCTTTATCGTGTCTCCAATGGGCAGCAGCTCATTCAAGAGCTGCTGGCTCTCATTGGAGTCATCCCGGATTTCATCCGGTAATTCACCCACTGCGGGTACAATAATCCTTAGAGGAACCTACCTCTAATAAAATAGATGTCTAGTTTATGTGATATATCTAGAATAGAAACAAATAGGTTCTAGTATTAGAAGTTATAAACAAACGTGTTGT